>JPJW01001950.1:0-13749 GCA_000750755.1 Pseudogymnoascus sp. VKM F-4513 (FW-928)
GTCCTCGCCCACCCTCAACCCCTTCCCCCACGTCGTCCCGACCCACTCTTCAAGCAGCGACGTGAAACCCCGCCCGCTATCCCAGGCCGAGACGTCAGAGGGCGTGTAAGCGTGCCCCGTGAAGCGGAGGGCGAGGAGGATCCACGGCTCCACGAAGTCGATGAATATCACGTCGACTGTTTCTGGTTCCTCAGTAGCGGTGGACGCGTCAGAGTCGGAAGAGTCAGAGGAGGGGAAATCCATCCGCGACTCCACCACATTCGGGACGCGATAGAACGACAGCGGGGAGTGTATAGTGTCGTCACCGGACTTGCCAAGGTCGTCAGCAGTAGTGTATCCCGGGATACGGGGCGTCTCATCGTCATCCCCCTCCTTCTCCCCTGCTCCCTCTCCGGCAGATCCTAACGGGATTTGTGCACCCCCCCGCGCCCGCTGGTTGGGGGAGGCTTCCTCAGCGACGAAATCAGAACGCACGCCCATCTGCTGCGGCGGCGCGAGTCTCCACTCCTCCATCCCCTCTGCGTCCGTGCTGAAGACGTGGCCTCCCGCGTTGATAAGCGGGAGAATCTGCTTCGCGGCTTTCCAGGGCACGTCGTGGAGGACGCGGAAGGTGTTGTCGAAGGGGGAGATGAGGTAGGTGGTATCCTTCGTAAAGGAGCCTCTGAAAATATCGAAGCGGAGTCCACCGGTGTTGAAGAGTGCGATACGTGGCTTTGGGGGGCCTGCGGGCCGGAGGACGTCGGGGAGGATGGAGTCGACGAGGAGGCTGAAGATGTTGGTTGGGCTGGGGTAGGGGGCGCGGTTTACCCAGTAGTCTTGTGGGGCGCAGCCGAAGATTTTGTCGAGTTTCATCGACTTGCGCGCGGCGTCGATGGCGAGGGAGGCGTTGATGCCGCGCTCGGTGGGGAAGGTCGTTGCGTCCAGCCCGGTGTGGTGGTGGTATCCAAAGAGGTTATTATCAATATACCTCCTCTGAAACTTCATCCCCCTCTGCACCTCCGCGCCTCCCCGCCTCTTAATCCCATCCACCGACATCCACCCCACCGTCTCCATATACCGTCCGCTCTGCAGCGCATACGCCCTATCATCCAGCTTCGCAAAATCTCTCACGTGGCTATGCCCGCTGAAGAACTGGATCGGCGTGTCCCAGTTCTGCGAGCGGATGGTCGAGAAGATGGCTTGGTATTCGGGGGAGTGCGGGGGCACGTGCCCGATCACGACAAAGATGTCGACGGGTTCGCGGATTGCTGCCTGGAACCACTCCTCCTTGACGGTGTCCTCGACGCGCTGCACAAAGGTGTTGTTCGCGTTGCCGGTGAAGTCGAAGAGGAACCCAAAGGCGAGGACGCGCAGCTTTTGGTTCTTGGTCGTGAATTGCCTGTACCGCCTTGAGAGGGGGACGCGCTTGCCCGTCTCGGGGTGCAGGATGTCGATGTTGGAGGCGAGGTATTGCTCGGGGAAGGCGGCGACGGTTTGGTTGTATTCCCGCTCGGAGGTTAGGGCTTTGTAGAGCTCGTGGTTGCCGGAGCAGAGAATGTCAATGTCTTGTCGTTGGATTATGTCGTTGGTGTAGAGACCCTTTGGAGCTGATCCGTCGTACAGCCCATTGCCGTCTACTCTGTCGCCTGTGTCGACGACGAGCAAATCAACGCCCTGTTTGTCGGCTTCTGCCCGCATGTGCTCCGTGAAGGATATGTAGTCTCCCCAGTCCGCTGAGTATTGAGATCTAGAATCTGTTAGTCAAAATCCGTCAACCGCAACCATATTTCATACTCTTGTAAATGCCCTCCCAGCCACCCATGTGTATCCGTCGTAGCTAGAAAGTTCAGCTGCCCCCAAGGCAGCTCCCTCATGGGCGCGGCAACTGGCTTTGGCGCAGAAGGTTGTGAGCCTTCTGCACCCAAAGCCAGAAGCCCGGCTATTAATATTAATGGCTGCATTGTCATCAGTGTGGAAGCTGTTTGTGACTCTTGTGATGTTGGGAGCTCGAGGTCCTTATCGGATACCCACAGCGGTTACGGGTGATCGGCGCTTCGGAGAATTGTTCCGGCGAGGCTTCACGACGAGGCTTTCGCCGACGATTGAAGCTCCAAGCTGGCTATACCTGCGCGACAACCACCTCGTATGGGGAAACGAATATCTGAAGAGGTCGTGGCAGCGGCCAAGGGTGGATTGAAGTTTAATGCCAATTCCAATGCCTTTATCCGCAGCAATGAATCCCGTCGGAGATGGAAGATGGGTAGGAGCTCCCCTCCCCCACCCATTGTCAGTCACTAACAAGTCCACAAGCAACACGACTCCCTACTAGACTCAAGAGACTCGCCGTGAAAGACAATATCTCTACACAATCCCTCGAAACCACGTGCGCTTCCAACTTCCTCAAGGACTATATAGCCCCGTTCGATGCGGATGTTGTCGAAAGTATGTACCAGGAAGGTGTCGATGTCGTTGGCAAGACGAACATGGACGAATTCGGCATGGGCTCTCACTCAGTTAACTCGCACTTTGGCGCCGTCACAAACGCCCCGCCGTTCGAGGCATATTCCACCGGCGGCAGCTCCGGCGGTAGCGCGCAAGCCGTAGCAAGCGGCCTCGCGCCAGCCGCTCTCGGAACAGACACTGGAGGCTCCGTCCGACTCCCCGCCGCATACAGCGGAATTAGTGGCTTCAAGCCTTCCTACGGCCGCATATCTCGTCACGGTGTAGTCCCCTACGCCCACAGCCTCGACACCGTCGGCCTCTTTTGCGATGCCCCAGAGGATATGACCAAATTCCTCCTCAGCGCGCAGAGTTGGCGCAACGGCGACCCCACCACCACAAAGCTGCCCGCCATCAAGCGCATGACCACCGCCATCCGTCGCGAAGAAGCACGTCTTGGGCGCTGGGCAGGAAAGGACACAAAGCCTCTCCGCATTGGAGTGCCGGCGGAATACAACATCGCCGAGCTCTCTCCCGCCGTCCGCCACACCTGGCAACGCACCCTCGACACACTCCGCTCCCACGGCCACACCATCATCCCCGTCTCTCTACCCTCTACCAAGCAAGCCCTGAGCGCCTACTACATTATAGCCGCCGCCGAGGCCTCCTCCAACCTCGCCAAGTTCGATGGCGTTCGGTACGGTTCTCGCGAAGTTGGCTCCGACAATCCCACTGGCGTCCTCTACGCCTCCACCCGTGGTGCAGGCTTCGGCGATGAGGTCCGCCGACGTATCCTCCTCGGCACTTACTCCCTCAGTGCCTCTGCCATGGACAACTTCTTCGTGCAAGCGCAGCGCGTCCGCCGCCTTGTCCAGCGTGACTTTGACCGCGTCTTCGCTATGCCGAACCCACTGCACCCCGAGGAGCAATTCGACCTCTCCGAAATGCCCGAAGCGACGGAAATGGACAGCAAGCTCGGCCCAGCGCAGGTCGATGTACTAGTCGTCCCAACAGCACCGACGCTCCCGCCGTTGATAAAGGACGTCAAATCCCAGGGCTCTCTCGCAGGCTACACCAACGATGTGTTTACCGTCCCCGCATCACTAGCTGGCCTGCCGGCGATATCGGTGCCGGTGCCTATCGCGAAGGAGGCGAGGGAGGAGGGTAATGTAGGGTTCGTGGGGATGCAGGTTATTGGGCAGTATTTTGACGATTTTCACGTTATTAACGTCGGGACTATGGTCGCGGCGGGGAAGGAGTGGCCGGCGAAGATGAAGAAGCTCGAGGAGATATGGGCGAGGAGGAGGTTGACGGCGTGGAGGAAAAATGAGTATAGGAGGCCGGTTGGGTTTGGTGAGAAGCAAGTTGATGCGGAGTGAGGATCTACGGTATGATATATGGAGTCTGGGGGCATGTAAATGTTTGTAAATAGATGTAAGAATAAGCAAAGCAGATAGACGATACCCGTTCATCTTTACCATATCAGGGGAATCAGGTTCTAGTATGCACAATATATAACTGAAGAGGCTCTATTGTTAGGAACTGTGTACAGAAACATCCATCTGTACAATCTAATCTAAAGTCATCCCCTCATATGACATCGTATCATCTTCACAGCGTGACCATTGTTTTATCCAGTAACTTCCGGCATTCGCTAAGCAAGTAAGAACCAGTGCAAGCAACTATCAGAGCATTACAACCCTCTAAGCAAGAGTCTTGGCCTCTCCCTCCTTGAGCTTGCCAGCACCAACAAGTCTCGAAACCTCCGCAGACCAAACACCCTTGATCTCATCAGCGACCTTCAGGCCGTTGAGCTTGCCAGCAAGAGCGGCAATCTCATCAGCATCAATCTTGCCCTGGATGAGGTCAACGTCGTTGAGCACACCGTCAATGGTAGAGGCGGGCGCATCGCCGGAGACGAAGTAGTTGGCATCCTTGACGGAACCCTTGAGGACACGCTTGTTCTTCTTGACAGCGTTCTTCGCGGCCTCCTTGGCCTTCTTGCCCTGCTCGCGCTCAGCCTTGGCGGCCTCCTCAGCCTTCAGGGCAGCGGCAGCGTCAGCCTCCTTCTTGGCCTTGGCCTCCTCAGCAGCCTTCTTCTCAGCAGCCTCACGCTCGAGCTTCTTCTTGTTCTTGGAGGCGTTGGCCTCGTTGCGGAACTTCTTGATGCGCTCATCCATCGAGGAGGCGTCGTCTAGCAGCTTGCGCAGACGTGCGTTATCCTCAACCTTCTTCTTCTTGCGAGCGTTGTTGTTCTTGCGCTCCATGTGACGCTTCTGGTCACGGTTCTCGTTGTCATCGGGAACATCCTCGTCTTGGTACTCGAATGAACGCCACGAGTCGAAGCTGTACCAGAAGTTGTAGAAGTTCTCAACCTCCTCCTTGGTGGAGTTCTCGTCACCAAGCTTGGGGACGGGCTGGGTCTTGGAGAAGCGGCCCTCGGCCTTGAAGACGGGGCTCCAGAGCTTGTAGAAGTTGCCGGCTTGGGTCTTCTTCTTGGACGGGGGCTCGACGTCAGCGCGCTCATCGACGGAGTCGAATTGGCGGCGCTTGGTGGGGTCAAGGAGGACGTCGGTGGCCTTCTGGATGCACTTGAAGAAGCTGTCATCCTCGGTGGAGCCAGCGGCAGCCTTCTTATCTGGGTGATGGCGGAGGACCTTCTTGCGGTGGGCGCGCTTGATCTGCTCCTCAGAAGCCTTGTAGCGGTACTTGGAAAGACCAAGGACGGCGTAGTGATCTTGTTGCTAGGTGGTTGTTAGGACGCGGATTGATACAAGTTAGAAATTGATAATGCTTACCTTCCAGTCCTTGGCGTCACGGAGAAGCATGGATGGGTCCTCGGGCTCACTGATCTCTCCAGCATCCTCATCCTCGACCTTCTTCACGCTGTTCTGGGCCTGGATGCGGTCATCCTCAGAGAAGGTGCGCTTGTGACGGGCACGACGGGCGTGGGCCAGGAAGTGTGGGCCAACAGGCTCAATGCTGCGGTCGTTGGCTTTAGACACGGCGCCGACAGCCTTGAAGTCCTTGTCCGCAGCCCATCCGGAAGGAAGGATTGGGAGGGGGAGGGAAACTTGTGTGACACTCATTTTGAACGTCGATTGTTTGATTTCTCAAAGTTGTTGCTTTGATAGACAAAAATCTCGGGCGCTGGCGTAGCCCACCAGAAAGAATTCGATTGTGGAGCCGGGTCGGAAAATCTGTAACGCCATTCGACCGACCCCTGTGGAAGCGGCCGCAACGTCAAAAGTCCAGGCGGACAGGCGCATCTCGGAACTTTCTGGTCATAATTCAATTACTCAATTACGGGGCAACTGAAGTATGGCGGCGCTTCAAGCATATAGGCATTTATTGCGCTCAGCGCGGTTGGCATTTGAAGGTATGCGATCTCCCTACCAGCTACATACGATGTTCGTTGCTTACAATCGCCACAGGAGATACCCATCTGCTCCAGGCCGCCCAAGCTCAGGCACGCGGTGCATTCCGGGAGAATGCGTCACTTGCTCCAGAAGATCCTCTTGTAACGAAGGCCATTACACATGCCAAAGAGGTTGCTGCGATCCTGAGGGAGAATATTGTGCAAGGGAAGAACGTTGGCGACAACAAGTACAGTAGGTGTCTCCGTTCACATGCGTCTGCGCCAATTATTGCGACTCGGGCCTTCTTAAGGCGTATATGTACGGATTTGTTTGAACAGAAGCTAACTGTGGTTGCAGAGTTACGGATACACGAGGAGACGGAGAGGGGCGATAACGATTCGATCAAAATGCCAAACGGGCAGAAGGTCAAGATTGAGGGCAAGAAGTGCTGCAGCTCATAACAGATTCCCATGGGTGTATGAATATGTATTATATAAGAGCAAATATATCTCGGAAAGAAGTCAGATTGTGCCTTTCGGCCGTCTTTGAAGCTTTGCTATGGTCATATTGTGCTCGCGAGATATATATCCGGCGCATCGTTGCGCCTCGGTTGCTGTTGCCTGCTTCGAACGCCTGTTCAACTTTGCTCTGGCTTTGATTAATACATGCAAACATCTGCTGTGTAGTCATCTCTCGTTGGATTGTGGCGGGGCATAATATCGTGCTTGGTCTGTAATCTTGTCCAAAGATGAAGACCAGCAGTCAAACCACTGAAAGGCTGACCACTGTTGCAACCCTTATTCCCGCGGAGTTTTCAGATAGAGTATGTATCCAGCGCAGGCTGAACATGTGGAGAAAGATGTATTAAGTAGAAAGCTACATAGAAGATTGAGGTGTATAATGGAATTCGGGGTCAAGAAGCTATGCGGTTCCTGTACCAAATTTCATATAAAGTTAATAAATTGAAGTAATACTGGCTTCCATATTATAAGTTCCTATATACACTGGCTGAATTTGTCGAGTTAGAAAGTATTTTCTATTGTTCTATTTCTAATTTAAAAATATATGTGTTTTCAGATTATTTTCAAATCAAAATCATCATAAATGACAACCCAGGGCACGTATATTATAGATTGACCTTAATAAATTGCAGAAATCATAAGACGATGAATACGAAAACGAATTAATTTACTAAGAAATCTAAATTATAAATAATAGAGACTGTTATACTTTTCACCATTTTCATGAAATGTGATATAAACGCGATATCACGTGATTGGATTTATAATGACATAAACCGCAGCGATTTAGCTCGAGGCTGAGGCCTTACATAGATTTCGAGTGTTGTGCCAAACATCTTTCCGCCACCTCTCTCAACACCACTACGCACAATACACAACACAACGATGCCTCCCCAAATCAAGCAAGATCTGAACCGCTCGGGATGGGAGACAACTGACTTCCCGTCAGTTTGTGAAAATGTAAGCCGCACCCTACACCTCCCTCAGCAAAGAAAACCACAAGCTAACAGACCCACCAGTGTCTTCCAGAGAACCCCTTTGTGCAGATGCTCAAACAAGACTACTCTGCCGAATGCAAACTATGCACCCGTCCATTCACAGTCTTCACCTGGAAAACCGACCGAACCTCGCGCTCAAAGTCCACCGGTATCTGCCTCACCTGCGCCCGGCTGAAGAACTGCTGCCAGTGCTGCATGCTTGATCTGTCCTTCGGCCTACCCATTGTCGTTCGCGATGCGGCGCTTAAGATGATCGCACCCGGCCCACAGAGCGCTGTCAACAGAGAGTTCTTCGCCCAGAACCACGAAAGGGACATTGAGGAGGGAAGGGGCGAGGCACTGGAGGAATATGAGAAGACGGACGACAAGGCGAGAGAGTTACTGAGGAGATTGGCGAATAGCGAGCCGTATTACAAGAAGCAAAGACGAATCGCACCGGTGGAAGGAGAGGGCAGCGCTGCGGCGTCTGGCCCTAGTGGCGGCGCAGGAGAACAAAGTCAACGATCTGGGCCTGGACCAATACGCACACAGCGCGGGGGAGCTGCCGCTCGTGGTGCAGAGGGCAGCGCTGCGGCGTCTGGCCCTAGTGGCGGCGCAGGAGAACAAAGTCAACGATCTGGGCCTGGACCAATACGCACACAGCGCGGGGGAGCTGCCGCTCGTGGTGCGCGTGGAGGAAGAGGAGGTGGACGAGGCGGACGTTTTCCTTCTGCGGCGGTACTACCTCCAACCCAAGCCGACATTGCACCGCCTTCCGACACATCTATCACCTCCCTCTTCGTTACCGGCGTCGAGGATGACCTCCCAGAACACAAGATCCGCGATTTCTTTACTGCCTATGGCAAGCTACGGAGTTTGGTATGCTCGCACATGAGCCACTGCGCCTTTGTCAACTACGCGGAAAGGCAGGGAGCGGAAGCAGCTGCCCTGGCGCTACAGGGGAAGGCTGTCATCGCAGGATGCCCCTTGCGTGTTCAATGGGGTCGACCGAGGCCGATTGGAACAATGGATAGAGATGAACGTTCGGCTACGGGAAGAGAGGGAAGGAGTGCGTTTGCAAACGCAGGCAGGCAAGCTGTGGAACAGAGCCATGAGGCACAGGCAGTGCGGCGGCAGAATGATGATTTGGCCAATATGGCTGCCGTGGCTGCGCCGCCAGGAGCTGACGATGTGAATTATGCCAGCCTGGCGGGCAACTGAGCGGGAAGACAAGTTATGGGAATGAGGTTGGCAAGAGCGGCGTTTTGGCGGCGTTGAGAGCAAAGTGTATGGCTATACGATACTGTACAGTACAGGTTATTATAAGGCTAGATTAGGAATACCAGCTCCATGGCGGGCAATAACCCGAGATGCTCCATGCTCCATATTATTGAGTAGCAGAAGAGCTTCAAACCATGAAGAAACTCAACTATTCTGCTCCAGTACCGTAATATATAATGTTGGGATGCGAAAACGAACAAGACCCCTCTACCATATATTATCGATATGGTGACCGAATACGAAGACGAGGGGCGCTAATCCAGATAAACAAGATCTAGGAAATCTTAAAGTGACATGCACGTGACCGAGAAATGTTCGCAACTTTATTGGTGGATGAAGGGGAGGACAGGGATTAACCCGAAAACGAGCAAGGTTGGAAGCCCCCCCTATGATTTTCAATTTCGCGTGGTTGCCGCTATCAGATGTTAAAATATCCCCTTAAGAAGCCTCGCCCATCTCCCTGAAATTATTTTGACAACCGCCAATTTACGTCCTTCTTTTCACACGATACCCCTCCGTTTACCTTTCGATCTCTCACTTCTCTTCATTCTTCAATTGTCTAATACATTTCGCTGCAATGGCGTCCGCACTCGAGACTGAGAACCATGTTCGCGACCAGGAGTTCGCAAAGGCCATGCACGGCAAGTCTGCCGCTGAGCAGAACCACTTCATGGCGTGGATGAAGAAGGATAAGGGTGCCCAGAAGGAGGCTGTTGATGAGTACTTCAAGCACTGGGACAACAAGGCGGCCAAGGACGAGACTGAGGAAATCCGCCAGGTAAGTTGCCATGTCGACTGGACTTGAACAATACTGACAACTCCATTAAGGCCAGAAGAGCAGAATACGCTACGTTGACCAAGCAGTAAGCTCCTCTATATCATCACAATTCGAACAAAACCTAACACGATACAGCTACTACAACCTTGCTACCGACCTGTACGAGAACGGATGGGGACAATCTTTCCACTTCTGCCGCTTCGCCTACGGCGAGCCATTCAACCAAGCTATCGCTCGCCACGAGCACTACCTTGCGCACCACATTGGCATCAAGCAGGGCATGAAGGTTCTTGATGTTGGCTGTGGTGTTGGTGGACCAGCCAGGGAGATTGCCAAGTTCACTGGCGCTCACATCACCGGATTAAACAACAACGACTACCAGATTGAGCGCGCAACTGCGTACGCACAGAAGGAGGGTCTTTCCGACCAGTTGAAGTTCGTCAAGGGTGATTTCATGGTATGTACTTCACACGCATGTTATAAAGATCTGTGCTAACGTAAATTAGCAAATGGGTTTCGCGCCAGAGACCTTCGATGCCGTCTACGCCATCGAGGCTACCGTCCACGCACAATCGCTCGAGGGCGTATACCATGAGATCTTCAAGACCCTGAAGCCAGGCGGTGTCTTCGGTGTTTACGAGTGGCTCATGACCGAAAACTACGACGCAACCAACGTCCGTCACCGTGAGATTCGTCTTGGTATTGAGCAGGGCAACGGTATCTCGAACATGGTCAAGATCTCCGAGGGTCTCCGTGCCATTGAGGCCGCTGGATTTGTTCTGGAGATGCACGAGGATCTTGCCCAGCGCGACGACCCTGCCCCATGGTACTACCCCATTGCCGGTGACTTCAAGTACATGGGCAGCATCTGGGATTTCCCAACCATCGCACGCATGACCAAGATTGGCCGTGGAATTGTCCACAAGTTCGTCTGGGGTCTTGAGTGCCTCAGGATCGCACCACCAGGAACCAACAAGTCCGCTGACAACCTCGCATTGGCCGCAGACATGTTGGTCGAGGGTGCCAAGCTGGACCTTTTCACCCCCATGTACCTGATGGTCGCGAGGAAGCCATTGAACTAAGTGTACTTTTGAAGATTAGGAGTTTGGGAATCGATTTTAGCTGGGGGACATAGAATATTCATGTATAAAAAGCAACTGCGGGGCCACTTTTCGGAATTCCGTGGCCGCATATTCATACCTGCATGGTAGTAGTTAGTTTTTCATTGTTCGGGGGTGATTTCCGGCGAGGCTTTTCGGGAATCGATTGCCATGAGTTGGGGGGGCAGCGGCGACCAATGTTACGGGTAAAGTAGCATAAATACGCAATAATACTATATAATATGTGTCAATTCTAGCGATTGAAACTTTTTGATCACCATCTGCTTGAATGGTGATATTATATGAATATTTCACTGCCGCCCATTACGTTCTATTTTGGAGAAGTCCCATTAAATCTCGGGCCTAATACTCCGATACCCCAATTTTATCCTCGACAATATTCCTAATTGGGACTAGCGGCCTCCTCTTGTCCCAGCAATCTTTCCAAAATTTGGCCCGTATCGCCGTTCAATCGCTCAACGACTCCAAATTCAGTGGGGAGGTAAGATCTCGCAATTGCATTTCGACCTCACAAACGATTCCTCCACCACCCTTAAGCTTTCTATCCCAAGCTTAAGGCTACACATATCTACAAGATGTCGCGACTGCTTAGGCCCGTTTCATCACTGCTGTCGAGCAGGACAGCTCCAGTCGCGCGACGGGCATTCCGCCGCTCCGACCTGCCGCGTGTTGTCGCAGGACAATGGAGAGGTTATGCCAGCGGCGGCGTCAAGGAGATGACCGTCAGAGAGGCACTCAACGAGGCGCTGGCTGAGGAATTGGAGCAGAACCCAAAGGTTTTCGTGCTCGGTGAGGAGGTTGCACAGTACAATGGCGCATACAAGGTCACCAAGGGCCTGTTGGACAAATTTGGAGATCAGAGAATTATCGACTCTCCCATCACGGAATCTGGTTTCACCGGTTTGACTGTTGGCGCTGCGCTCGCTGGACTGCACCCAGTCGTGAGTCTCCCCTGATGTCACCTGTTTTTTTGCTTTGCTGTTGGGAGATGGGATGCTAACGGAGTAATTGTAGTGCGAGTTCATGACCTTCAACTTCGCTATGCAAGCCATCGATCAAATCATCAACTCTGCTGCTAAGACCCACTACATGTCCGGCGGTATCCAGCCCTGCAACATCACTTTCCGTGGCCCCAACGGCTTCGCTGCCGGTGTTGCCGCACAGCACTCCCAGGATTACTCCGCCTGGTACGGATCCATCCCTGGTCTCAAGGTCGTCACCCCATGGTCCGCCGAAGATGCCAAGGGACTCCTCAAGGCCGCCATCCGCGACCCTAACCCAGTCGTCGTCCTCGAGAACGAGCTCCTTTACGGACAGTCCTTCCCAATGTCCGAGGAGGCACAGAAGAGCGACTTCGTCATCCCATTCGGAAAGGCCAAGGTCGAGCGCCAAGGAAAGGACCTCACCATCATCACTCTCTCCCGCTGCGTTGGCCAGTCCCTCGTTGCCGCCGAGAACCTGTCGAAGAAGTACGGCGCCGAGGTTGAGGTTATCAACCTGCGCTCCATCAAGCCTCTCGACGTTGAGGCCATTGTCAAGTCTGTGAAGAAGACTGGCCGTCTCTTGGCTGTCGAGTCTGGCTTCCCATCGTTCGGTGTTGGATCTGAGATCCTCGCCCTGACCATGGAGTACGCATTCGACTACCTAGAGGCCCCAGCCCAGCGTATCACTGGTGCTGAGGTGCCAACTCCTTACGCGAAGGAGTTGGAGGATATGAGCTTCCCTAACGAGGATTTGATTGAGGCATTTGCCAAGAAGATGCTGAAGCTATAAGGGTGAGGGGTGAAAGGCGAAAGAAGGAGCGATAGATATGTATTTGTAAAGGTAGCGTGGACAGGAACTGGGCTAATTAAATATGATTCATCGCAGTGCTACATTGATGTCTTTGTTCTGATCTTGTGTATGTGATGATGTGAATCTCGTTTGGCCTTCCTGACAGATAAGTGATAAAAATTGAAGCTGCAGTCCTGCATGAGTATGCAAGGCATATTTGAATTGTCTGACTTGCTCGTTATATGGGGAGATAACTAATGCGCCCCTTCAACCACAGTCGAAACCACAGACTATGCGGCCCTCAAACAACCACAAGCATCGAGCTCGAGAGTGAACATATACATGCACTACTTCCACACACTCCCATCTGTCTTCGATTCAGCCAACGCCTTGAACCTCAAGGTTTACTTCAACATCATCTGATTCAATATGGACTCCAACAAGGCGAAGCAGGGCTCCAAAGAAAAGCCAACGTATGATACTGCGCTATATTTGTATGTTCAGTCACTCGAGACTCTCCGAGGTGCTTCAGAGGAACTCAAGCTGAATTCATCCAGCAAGTCAAAGACTCCAACCAAGTCTTCGACCGATGCTCAGCCCGAGTCTCCAGTCAAGACCTCAACCATATCGGCCAATAACCAAAGCGACTACGCTGCCTCTCAACAGCCACAGAAAGATGACGAAGGCAAGGCGATGTGGACCCAAGCCCAGGAAGACTATGCTTATGACTACATTCGGCGTCTGAGGGTATGTTATTTTATCATCGGAGTCACAATAACTTCATTTCTTACCCTGATATCTTCACAAATCCATGACAACCTCACTCCAGAATTCCTTCTACCACCACCTTCACAGCACTTGCTACTACACTAGCTGGAAAGAAGACTATGGACCTGAGTTGACATGAATGTATGACTACTGCCAGTCTTGCTAACACATCCTAGGAGCGCTACGCTGACAAGCCTGAGAGAATCACTGTCCTGATCGATGTTCTCAGCAGGAGACACGGGATTGAGCGCAGCAACGTATGGCTTGAGGTGTGCAGGATTATGCATGATGCCCCGGATCTACGCGATGAGTTCAAGACTTTCATGGGGGCGGAAGATGGGCAATTTTGAGTGGGAGGAAGATGGATAAGATAGGGACAGTGGAATGCACAAGGCGGTGAAATTGAGATGCGGCGTGCGTTGATTTGGGGAGCGAATCAGAAAGGCAAATAGGAGATGGGGAATTCATTCGTACAGATCGTCTCTCATCTTACTTCTATGATATATCATGCCTCCAGACTCCCTCTTCTAATATCCAACAACGCTCCCTGTTTCATTCTTTACATATACACACCCAAACCCGGGATTGTTTTATACAACTCATCGAACCCCTTTCCAACCCATCCCGTAGTCAGCCCGCCCCTCGCAACTACACCCAACCCCCCTGCAGCCCAAATACCCGCAACAGCAGCTACAATACCATTGATAGTCCAAAACCTCCTCCTCGACCTCTTCTGGTCCACTCCCCCAACCC
>JPJW01001955.1:0-16032 GCA_000750755.1 Pseudogymnoascus sp. VKM F-4513 (FW-928)
TACTAAGTACAAACTCTACTATAGGCTTAGAGTTAGATTAGTGTTTATACTATTAAACAAGCACTATAGGCCCTATAGTAGTATCTATAGGCTTAAAGACAGCATTATATACAAGCTAGTATAAATCCTAAGGGCATGTAAGAATTTATAGAGATAATATTCAAGACTTATAATACATGTCTCCTTGTGTTATACGCCCTAGACGTAGGGATGCGCCCTAAAATTCCCATAAATCGCGCTGTGCCTGTTGAAGTCCCTGCGCTATACTTGAGAGAAACTAAACGAATCCCTCGAAATGGCGAAACAGGTGTATAAGACAACCCACCGAGTCAAACTCAACAGGTACTCCGTCTATCCTCCTTTAAGTTCTACCATCCTTTAACCGAATTCTCTCTATGTAGAACCGCCGTGCTAGGCAGCAGCTGGCTCTATAGCTGGTTACAGATGGCTGTTCGTGCCCCGACTACCGGTCACAAGCACGACATTCTGGCTCCAACTAGGCAACCTGGATTTATATAGAAATACGGTATTTAATGGAGTGGACTGTGATGACAGGGAGAAGGGAGAGGCTTAGGCAAATCGATGGCTCGCGCGTTACGCGCCAATGCGCACAGAGGGTCGCAGATACCGACGTAATGATTGCGCCGGTGAACATAATGCAGCATTTATGCACTTATTCGAGTCCGGGAGTGAGGTAGTCGTCTACCAGTACGACATAGCCGGCGAAGAGAAGGTTCGTGGCGGTGAGAAGGTTCGTGGCGGTAAGAAGGTTCGTGACGGCGAGAAGGTTCGTAGCGGTGAGAAGGTTCGTGACGGCGAGAAGGTTCGTAACGGCGAGAAGGTTCGTGACGGCGAGAAGGTTCGTGACGGCGAGAAGGGAGTGACGGCGAGAAGGTTCGTGACGGCGAGTAGGTTCGTGACGGCGAGAAGTGAGTGACGGCGAGAAGTGAATAACGGCGAGAAGTGAGTGACAGCAGGAGACGGGAGCCTACTTGCATCGCTAAGTAACGATCCTCTCATGATAACACCGTCGACAGTAATTAGATCTCCTTTGAGATCGTAAAGTGTTCTCCCTTTCGGCTCTCTTGCCCTCGAACCTCGAGGTACTACCTTTCCTAGCGACGATCGCTTCTAAAGCTTTCCTACCTTTATATCCACACTTTGTGGTTTTCAAGAATCGACCAGGATAGTTGAGCGACCCCGCCAAATCACCCCTCCCTCCACCACCACCTCCCATCAACAACACTAATACCATGCCAAACCAACTCCCCATCGGCCCCCTCGATCAGTTCCTCCTCTTTGGTATGCACTCAAATCCCTAACAGCTCAAACTAACGCATCGCAGGGGACAGCATCACCGAGAAATCCAACGACCAGGAGCACGGGTTCGCCTTCGCCTCTGCCCTTCAAAATGGTACGGCTAAGCATCCCAACATCTTCAAGTCTAACATCCCCAGCCTACATGCTCAAACTAGACGTGATAAACCGGGGCTTTGGGTAGTACATCCCCCCCTCCTCAAGACTCCAACTCACAGTCTACAGCGGCTACAACACAGCCAACGCGCTGGAAATATTCCCCGCCATCCTGCCAGCCCCCGCCCAAGCCCGCGTCCGGTTCCTCGCCATCTTCTTCGGCGCCAACGACTCGAATCTTGGCCCGCCTCTTGTCAACACGCAGTATGTGCCAATTCCGGAATTTTCCCAGAACCTGAGAGACCTAATCTCTCATCCCCTGCTCGCCGCTCATGACCCGCCGCCGCGCATAATCCTCATATCACCTCCGCCGATCGAGGAGACGTTCATCGCTAGGGAAGACGTCAAAAATGGGTATACGGAGGTGGTGAGGTACAACCGCAACACTGCGCTCTACGCAGAGGCCGTGGCAAAGGTTGGGGGGGAGACAGGGACGCCAGTTGTCGACCTGTGGAGTGTGTTTATGGCAAAGGCTGGATGGGCTGGGGGGTATCACGAGAATGGGGTGCCGATGCCGGGGTCGATTGCTGCGGGGTTCAGTGACGTGTTGAAATCACTGTTAGATGACGGTACGTTATTTCCTGATTATCAGGGCGATGCTGACCAGCCAGGCGTCCATTTAACGCCCGCGGGATACAAGATTATGTTTGACGAGGTTATAAAGGTGATTGGGGAAAACTGGCCAGACCAGACGCCAGAGGCACTCAAGAGTCTACGTGATTTTGGACCGAAGTTTTGGTACGATGTGGAATAGTATGTGCATTCAGACGCCAAAGGCGTGATTTTGGACCAAAGATTTGTACAATGTGGAATAGTATGTGCATTCAGACGCCAGAGGCGTGATTCTGGACTGAAAATAGCATGTGCATATCTACCCCGTCCACAAAGCAGGCCCGGGGATCTCGTAACTTTCCACCGTGACATACGGGTTAAAGTAAATTCCTGGATCATTCTTGTCGTAAAGGCTGGAAGCAACAGTTCCTTCTGGGTTCGCCGTGCCAGAGCCCGTCACGTCAATGTTGACGCAGAAGGGGTAGTTTTGTGCGCCGTTGACCGAGGAGCAGCCGTGGCATGCAATGATTTCGTGGCGGAAGACGTAGTGTCCTGTCATGTTAGCAGCGAACAACAACGTATCCAAAGATCGTACCTGGGGCAAGTGAGCTTGGAACTTTCGTAGTCCATGCATTCCCATCGTTTATCAACTTCCCAGCAGCCCAGACCTGAGTGGACAGGTCGATTCCAGACTCATCAATCTTGACAAACTTGAGCGCCGTCTTGTCCGCATCCTTACAATCCCCACCGCAGTTGGCAACGTAGGTCAGTACAGGACCGATATCGTGAGGCCATTCAGTCCACTGAAACGTGACGGATCCGCCCGCAGCAACTGTCGCCGAGACGTTGGCGTTGACTGCATTCTTGTTGCAGGCAATGTTTGGATCTCTGTTTCTGTTAGCATGAACTGGTTGGTTTAGGACACACATACTGGTATTCATTCGGCGGGACGAATCCAAGGTCCAACGCCTCCTCGTACCATCCTGGCGTATCGGGAACGGGAACACCATTCACCAAGTCATACCAGTAGGATACCAGCCAGCCTCCAGTGCTGACGCCGTCTGCTACGATGCCATTAACGTAACCGTGCGCTGCGGCAGTGCCTGCCAAACCGAGGATAGTTGCGATCTTCATGATTGCCTTGCTGCATTCGAATGAGAAATGCCAACCCTATATAATAGAGTTGGCCGGCTAAATACAGAGTGCCGTGTGACTGCCATACTATACAGTCGATGTAATTATTGGTGGTGAAATGGTTTGGATTTTCCGAAGTTTCATGATTAAATTGCAGGGAATTAGAGTGCTCGCGGCAGATCATCTGTGGGGGAATCTAGTCAACACGCGACAGGCGGATCGTCCAGAGTTGAGTGTTTACAGTTTGAGACGGCTATCCGCGCCGGATCTGCGAAGGTCTTGGCTACGGAGATTTATATTATAATGCATCTCTCAGTCATGTGAGCGACAACTGACCATCCAACCACTGCAGCTCCTCTCTATACCTACTCTGCCGAGCCATCAAGACGCTGCGAAACGCCCGCAAAGCAAGCCATCTAATCTCCGTCTTGGATATTGCGCATCGATACCCAACATTCCTCGGATTCTTCTCCTTGCTCTTAATCAGTACAAATGCCAGGTCCACCAGCCCGCCAATCGTTCGGATGGTGATGTCCGCGCTGGGCTGCTTCTGCCTTGGAAGACATCTGTTGTATGCGCACATCTTGTTGGCAGACTCTACAAAACTCTCAAATATATTCCTTGCCACGACCGTCGGCGAATTAAACGTCGTGTCCATAAACATGGCATGGCACTGTATCTTGAACGAGTTGAGGACCTTGCGGTGAAAGGTCTTGCCTGGTGTCTTTGAGAACTCAACCGTCAGAGAATCGACGACTGCCAGGTCCTTTTGTCGACCCCGATCTTTGGTGATATTCAAAGTCTTTGTGTTGATAAACGTCCCGCAGTACGGAAACTCTTGGCCCTTGACCAGCCGCTTGACCTTATGACCATTGATGCACGCCTCAAAGTTGACGAGGGTCTTTTCGGGATTCACAGAAACCCCATACTCTGGAAGCCCATCGTGCATCGTCTGAATAAACCGCCTGGCATGCTCGGGATCAATTGTGATTAGTAAGAAATCATCAATGAGCCGGAGTAGCAGACTACTTGCACTGTCGAGGAATGAGAGGTGCTTCGCTTCCAAGTCGGCGTAAAAGTAGTTGCACAGTAATGAAGATATAACCGATCCCTGAGGAATCCCCTTCTTTTGCCGATAGAATTTCTTCCCAATCTTGACCAGGTTTCTCTGGACATGCTCAGACAGGAGAGACAGAAGCTGGTCTCTGCTATGACTCTGAACCGCGAGATTTTCGGTAAAAACTGTATTCTTGCCATTCCTCATCCTCAAATCAAACGGCTGGCGATCCTTCCCCCAGGCCAGAGAAGTCCATTTCCGAATCGGCTTCGAAGGGCCATGCTGATGCCCGTCCCCCGGCTTTACCTCCACGTGCTTCGAGATTTGGTATTCGTCGCTCGTTGGTAAGCCGGATACTAGCTCAACGACGGCCGTCTGGGGTATGGTGTCGAATGCGGATTGCACATCAACCTTGCAAAAATATAAATGTCCCGCAGGTTTTAATTCCGCAAACTCCTTGATTCTACTATACAGGTCACCGACAGAGAAGAGAGTGGCGCCAAATTTTGCGGGTGATAGATTCTGCAATGTCAGCATCAATCGGGAATAACTCGACCAGACACACCTTTTCAAATGTCAACATATTATACACCGGGGCCAGTGTCGAGTTGATACTGGGCCCAAGGACCTTCTTGTCCCGTCGAACTTGCCGTCGTCGAAGATTCAGGATAGGCCTGACGCCCTTTTCCTTTGGCAAGAGTCTAATCTGGCTGAATCCAATGGTCCGAGAGTCCAACACCGAATTGGCAACGTCGATATCCACCTCTTCAAACATTGCTTGCTTCAGGGATGCCATCGCCGGCTCAGCCAGATTGCGCCAAACGTCTTGTCGGAAGAAGAATATGCGATAGCGGTGTACGCCAGATTCCGTGACGTGGAAATTGCATCGAAGGAGGGGTATGATTAAAGAGTCAAATATGTAATACATGAATTCGTAAAACATCTCCCATTTCTTCCGCGTGTCCGATTGAGAGCCGTTGGTAGAGACGAGCCAGGGAATACTAGAGATCTTGACTGTCAGTACAATACAATCCAAGGACGAATCACTCTACCTTCATTCCCTGTACCACATCATGGAGACAGAGCGTCTCGAACCTCCTCAGGTCAACAAATCGGTCCACGTTCTTCATCAACACCTGCTTGTTGTGCGTCTGGTCCTCCCCAACACCCCAGAACTCGTCCGGAATCACTCTTCCCAGCACGGCACGGCAAAATGCAGACACGCTTGCACTAGGGGTAGCAAGGTCCATGATGCTCTCTTTCTTCTCCTTCTTTGGGAGGCGGGTAGCACTCCCAGTATGACTTGCCGTCGATTTCTGGGTCTGAAAGGTCCGTGAAGCATCTTCAGCTGAGGGCAGTGGAAAGGTTGCTGGTGTCTACAAACATCAGTTCTGCCAACTGACAGTCGAGCGGCCACCTACATTCGTCGGGCAGTAATATTTAACCATTTGGTCGTAAGGGCATCTCTCGTGTAGTATCTGCAGCTTCTGAACGAGATTCACCAATCCCCCTCTCAGCCGCCTCGGGATTGTCGTGGACCTTCCCTTGTGATTTAGAGGCAACCTGCGAATCTCTTCCTCACGCAAGGTATAATCCTTGAACGGGTGGACAGTCTCGCGGAAATCCACCACGGAATCAAACACATTGTGAAGACCAAACTGCTTAGGGAATATGTACTTTACAACTTGTAGGGTGCTTGGGTGAATCGCATCTTCTGAAGTTGTCTTTGACGTTGGATAACGGTTCAGGACATCTTCACCAGTCAGCATAGCCACAGCAGTCCAGGTCAACCAGCTTACGAATATGGCGCAGACCAAACGTCACAGCGCCTCTCGAGTTTAGCGTCGGCCGTGCATAAAGAATCTTGCTTCGCAGGAAGGTTATGCTTGAAGGGCTCCTATCTATTGATGGAGGCCCAACTGCTCTCGCTTCGTGCTGGGCCAAGATCTGGAGATCTCCAAGCGGCATTCCTTTCAAACTCAGTAATCTGCTTTGTTCTCCCTAGCGAATAACATACCACATATCTGAAAGTAATTGCCATGCCCATTTTCAGCAGCAAGAAATATCCCGCAGTCTACCAGCAAGTCAATCATGACACGATCTCCACCATTCCCAAGCAAGCCCAGCACCTGCAGCCATGGGTCTAGCTTGAGTTCATCATAATGTTTGTTGGGATATACAGATGCAAGTCTATCCATGCGACCTGCAGATGGAACTTTGCTAAACCCTTGACAGAGAAGGTGCTTGGTAGAGGTGCCCTCCCTTGTGCTGTTGTTGAAGAGCAACCACACAGCAAAGTCGACAATCTAAACTTACTTTAGCTTCGTCACAGCATACAATCAGTTAGACGCACCTCAGATTGCGAATGCCCAAGGTCTAAAGGAGTCATAGCTATTTCCAATTCAGATGCATCTGCCTGGTTCGTAAAAGAATGCCACCTACTCGCCCGCTGGTCGCTCTGTGGGCAATGATCAGGTACACCAACCAAGGTTAAGTCAAGAAACGACCCAAGCCCATCCTCACGCTGGCCAGGACCCCTCCTGCCAGCACTCAACACCTTCTTCCTCCGGACTCTCGAGTTGATAGGAAGCTTCACAAGGAGATACTCCCTCAGTGTGAGGACCTCGGGATAGAATCGAGAGAGCAGGGACTGCTGTACCACATTGACTGGCGCATGACGGCTGTCAGCTTCATTAATGGCCATCTTGGGCCTGTGCCTCTTTCGGCCAACCATGGTGTGAAAATGATAGTCATGGAAACGCCAAGTATTAATGTCTGCGGCTCAACGCAGGTATCCCAGCTTTGCCATCGCAGTCTCACAAAATACCATCTCTTGCTCTAATCGTGGACGAATCACGCTCATAACTATTATAGCGGTACGGGTAGTGTCTCAACGCGCTTCTTTTAGCTTGTTTAAGGGTCCTTTGTGGCAGACGCGACGTCCCGGCGTTGTTGTTGTGGCGGTAGCTCAGGTTCCGATCGTCAGCGGCCAATTGCATGGCCTCTGAGTTGGCTGAGGCAGGTTAATTTTAGCGGCCAAGGAAGGATAAGCACTCGCGTGTACTTACAACACCTCTCTGCATACACAACCTCATCGACGACCACACTCATTACCTGTTTCCGCCCATCTCCTTCTTTTCTGCGGTGCAAAGAGCGAGCAGGAACACCATTCATCAATCCCGCCATATCGACGACGCGCACTCGACGCCATATCTCGACGAACGCTCCACCCTCATTCCTTCCGGGACCCTGGAGGAAGATCGCCGATTGCTGCGTCACTACATCTGTGAACCTTTGAATCCCGCCTTTATCGAGCTCAGGAACCTTGGTGGCCTCATCAATCGCATTGCGACTGCCTGGATTCAACAAGACTTCCCTCGGCGATGATGCTGTAGGACAAATCACTCATCCGGCAACATACCTTCACCAGGACTCGGCCACAGGTAGATAAGAGAGGCCCATGTCGACCTGCCAGCATGGACTCTAGCATCACGGCCGATCAAAATTTCTATGCGCAATCAAACCTACACCAGCCATTTCAGGATGGCAATAACGAGAACACCGACATCTCGGGGGCCTCACCCGGAGCAGACAGCGGCATGACAGGGTACACAAACGGTGCAGCAGCAGATCTTGTGGATTCGCCCGACGACTTCTACAAGGGATTTCAAGGTGGTCTAGATACGACTAAACATGATGCACAGGATGGCATTACAACTAGCAAGCCTAGCTCTGGCCAGAGAATCAGCTCGACTCCGTTGCTGGGACAAAACAGCAATGGTACGACCGCGAAATACCCGACCATAGCTGCCTCACACACAACACCGAAGCCATCATACAGATCTGTATCTGCACCAATGAATGACGGCCGCGCAAAACCCGCCGCTCTGAAGGGCGTCCCCAGAGGCCAACAGCCAAGCGTCCGAGACTTGTTAAAGCGTTTCGATCCAAATGGGGAGCAGCCAAGTTCGCTGCCGCGGCGAACTCCTCCCAGACCGCCAGCCAAGTCCCCCGAGGTCTCGACCCGATATAAGCCAGCCGCATCAATCCAGAAACAACAACCGGGCATAAGACCTGGGCAGGCGACAAGAGATCAGTACGGAGGAGCTTCTAAAACGCCCCCAAGGATCACACAGCGAAATAGGTTCGCGGTTGAAGACCAGCGTTCAAACAACACCCTGTCCTCCGCTGCCCGCTCTTCCAAGGCAAAGAATCAGTTTGGCGAGTTCGCCAACACCTCGCGATCCGTGACGAATCTTGCGATTTCTATTGTGCCGCCAAAACCCGCCGCCACAGACCCAACACGGAGGCCGCTCTTTGGCGAGATCGTTCCCACCGAATCTGGGGCTCAAATAGCATACGGCATCTCAGATCCTCGCAGCCGCGCGCGCCGAACTTCAGACTCCAGCCTCATGTCCCAATCGTGGTCTCAACGACAGAGTTCGTCCGATGTCGATGTATCGCCGTCGTCTCCAACTGCTTGGTATCTCGGCGTCACTCCAAAATTAGATGACCTCGGTGCTCCAAAGCACGCCAAGGGCCACAACCGCTCCCAGAGTGATTTTACCGGGTTTCCGGCTTCAAGCGTGCTCGTCGGACTCAATGAGATGGCATTTATGAAGTCAGAGGACAAACCAGAGGAAAGATCCACACCCAAATCATCGACAAAGTCACGGTTGCCCATAAGCTCCAAGCGTACCAGCCATTCTTCGGCCTCGTCAACTCCTAGTACCCGATCGTCTTCCCCATTCGCGGCAAAGATGAACTCCTCGAATAAGAAAGACCAAAAGCCCACAACACGTCCGTGGAGCCCACCAGGTCACGGGACCAGCAGCAGTCGACTTTCCGCCCGTGGCCAGGGCAGAGGCCCAGCCAAGATATCCACCAGTGCTAGCCTGAATGCTTATATATCATCGCCGCCCCCGATGAAATCCCCGCCACTCAGAAGCTCGAGGCCCAGACAGCCCGTCTCGGCGGCTACTACCGCAAGCTCCCGGAATAAGGTCTCCGAGGCTAGTTCACGCAGTCACTCGAGCTACAGCAATCGTGCGGAGAGTAGGATCCAGGAGAAGGCTCGAATCAACAGGCTGGCCTCGGCGGGGCCTGTGGACTATGCGGCGAAGCGGGCCCGCATACAGCAAGCGTTTTCAAAGACCATACAAGAGACAGAGCAAAAGGAGGGTGATCAAGCTCCTCAGGCTGCCACAGATGTCAAAGAACCAAAGCTAGTCCTGGACACCAACTTTGCGGGCTCAGCAGCACCGCCAAAGGACTCCCCAACCCTCGGCATGCCCGGTAGCTTTCCACCACAACAATCCGAGGTCGATGAATCTCCGCTCTCTGCAGTATCCAACGCAACGGCTGTAACCTTGTTTGATAACGAGCTTCAAACAGAACCGGCCCAGCGCCATTCTACGGATCCCACCCCGCAGCCACTATCATCCCAGCGAGACTCCCATGGCAGCCCCGAGGACTATTTTGACGCCAACGACGGCTCGATACAGATCGTTTTGGATGATGCGATAAATGGAGAATCCCAGTTTCCAGACTTTGCCGACAGCCAACGCCAGGTCCTGGATGAGGATCACCAATTGCAGCCTCTTACATTTGTGGATAACGCTGTTGAGCCGGAGACAGAGTCCACATCGTTTGTCAGAGCGTCTTCTCCTCACTCCGCGTTTGAGCCGGGGCCAATCATCAGTGATCTTCCACCCCAACACGCCGCTGCTCTGTCCGAGGTAGACCATTCTATCCCCCTCGAGGCCACCGCATCCATCACCAATGTGCAATACGACACCGGCGAATTTGCGCCTCCGACGTTATGGCCATCTCGTCACAGCTCGCCGAGCCGATCTTCTTTGGGATTAACCAAGCTAGATACATTGCTGCATGAACCACCTACTCTCCCACACGATATTGGAGTCTCGCCAGTGACGGAGATTGACTATGGGAGCTCAGAGAGCGTGGGTGAGGCTGAACACGTCGATCAACATGACAGCCACAAGAGGGCTAGCCAAGCGAGCTGGTCAGATATGACCGTCGATGCCAGCAATCGATCGTCTTGGTATGTCAATACAAATAGGTCGTCGGGTCTGTTTCAAGAACCGTCCGCACCACCCCCACCACCGCCAAAGGAGCCAATTCTTCCAGCAACCTATGAAGAGCTCTTCTCACCCAGGCCCGATGGAGATGATAGTAATGACACTTCCTCTGAATTCTATTCGTCAATGACGGATCTGACTGGGATCAACAACACCATCAAACCACCTCGCAGCAGGTCGGCAATACCCCCAATCCCAGCACCACCACCGTGGCTTGCTGGGGCATCGTCCCCGCCTCCGCCTCCCAAGCAAGCCGAGCCTGCGCATCATACTACGCGGCGAAGGACACCCCCACCTTCAAACGTGTGGAATCGTCATCCGCCGCCGAGTTTACATCGCTATAGCTTCAAGGACCCCGAGTCCAGACGTGTCAGCGGTGATGAAATGTACTCGTATCGGCCGTCTACCTCCACGGCCAGATCCAGTGCCCAGATTTCGGTGGACGGTGATGCAGGTGAGACGTCGCTCTCGAGCACCGACCATCTCTCCATCGATGTCCCACAGCAGAGCGACGAGAGTGTGGCTCCCGGGGCCGCCACAGGAGCCCTTCGCCATCGCAAGATGCTCATCCAGGAGCTCATCGATACGGAGGCTGTCTATCTTAAAGACATGAACGTGGTAGTGGAGATTTACCAAGGCACTGCCGAGGCATGTCCCAAGCTGGGCGCTGGCGATATCAAGGCCATATTCCGCAACAGCGATGAGGTTATTGCCTTTTCCGAACGGTTCCTTGCCGATATCAAGGCCGCCAGCACCACAATCTATATTCCTCGCTCGACAAAATCCAAGCAGGCCGATTCAGCCAAGTCCGGTGACTCTATAAACAGCGGAGACAAAGAGAGGCCACTGTCGCTTGCAGACGACGAGAGTGACTGGTCAAAGGACCAAAAGACCACAATTGGCGAGAATTTCGGCCGCCATATTGAGGAAATGGAAAAGGTGTACGCCAATTTCCTAAAAAACAGTGAGCAAGGGACGAACCGCCTGCAATCACTGCAAGCGGACCCTACAGTCAATGTCTGGCTGGAAGAGTGCAATGCGGTTGCAAAAGACCTGACTGGTGCATGGGATCTTGACGCTTTGCTGGTGAAGCCGGTGCAGCGTATCACACGGTACCAGTTACTCCTGACGGGGATCCTCAAAAACACGCCAGAACTGCATCCGGATTACGCGTCCCTCGTCAAATCGCTTGAGGATATCAAACGCCTCCTTGACAACATTGATGGAGAAAAGAAGCGCATCCACAAGGTCAACGAGATTGTCACGGGACGCAAGAGGAAAGAGTCCGATATACGGTCTGGCCTCAAGAATCCATTTACCCGTCGTGAAAGAGCAGAAACAGCTGTCCTGCACGACAGAGCGAATGAGGACCAGGATTATCTCAAATCTTGCGACAAATTCCACTCCGAGTGGATCCATTTGCAGTTCATCATCCGAGACATTGACCTCTATCTCGAGAATGTCACGCGCTGGGTTGATGACTTCTTGCGCTACTTGTCTGCAATCGAGCTGGTAGTCCGCGCATCCCCTTCCAATTGTCCCGAATTGGAGAGCAAATGGGCCCGGTTTAATCTGTCAATGAGGGACGTGGGGAAGGTAGCTTTGGAAGAACATGTAATTCCCCCCCCATCAATTTCAAACTTGCTGTACTAACACAATGACAGAAATCTGCCATTCGCGAACACGTTCTGGAGCCGTTTTCCAATCTTACCAAGGCGTACATTCCACCTCAGGCAGCCCTAAAGAAGCGTAACAAGCGTCGTCCCGATTTCCAGAGGTTTGAGACCTTGAAGAGCCAGAATAAAAAGATTGATGAGAAGCTCGCCGAGCAAGTCGACCAGTACACGGCCTTGAACGACACGCTCAAGCTGGAGCTGCCGAAACTTTCCGCTCTCAATGAAAGCCTCAAAGACATTTGTCTCGCGCGCCTGATTACCACGCAAGTTGCGTGGTACTCCATCTGGAATGACAAGCTCAAGACGGTACTGGAACAGAATGAGCTACCCAAGGATGTCCACGACATCATCGACAAGTTCAACCGCGACTTCAAGCACCAAGATGCCAAGGCACAGGCTATGGGTATTCTCAATGGGACCACAGTGGCATCAGCCAGAAACCGGCTCTCACAGTCTACGGCAAGGGACGACGAGGTGTCTCTAAAGTCAAAGAGCAGGGCGTCTACCATTAATAACCGCACTCGGGGCCTGTCGACGCAAAGCGAAGCCACAACAGCGGATCAGTCCAAGAAATCTGCTGACCAACCTCGTGCATCTCTGGTCGCAAACTCAGTCGGCCTTGCCGTTGTTGGTCTCGGAGCCCGTCCAGATGGTCGGCTCAGTGTCGACGAGTCTGGTGATAGGCCTCGGCCTAGCGGGGAATCGGCGAACAGCGGTCGCCGCTCGCTGTTTGAGGCTCCATACACTCCCACGCGATGGGCCGAGGGGCTACCACCGCCTGAACCATCCTTCTCCGACGCATTCAATTCTGCGCTACCGTGGTCCAACGCCAACGAAGGTTCTCAAAACGACACCAGCAGGCGGTCGTCTCAGGCACCTTCTGTCAGTCAGGACCCGCCTCGTGCGAGCTACAATATCCTTTACGTCGTCGCCAGTCTCCACGAGTTCAACATTGAGGCCACCAAAACTGAGGCGGGCTACCCTTACCTCACGTATGAGGACGGCGAGGTTTGTAATTGTTCCATTATGACAGACATCAAGAGGCTAACAAATTCGCAGATCTTTGACGTGATTGCTGAAAAGGGCGAGCTATGGCTCGCAAAGAATCAAGACGACCCAACCGAAACGATCGGTTGGATTTGGAACCAGCATTTTGCCAGGATGGTAGAGTTTTGATCGCACGTCTAGGCCAAGACAATCTCCCTTCGGTTACCGCCGACCTTGGGAGTAACCCACTGCGTTTTTTACAACGCCACTTCACTTCTCTCGCTGTGGGCATGCATTGGCACTCCCCATGGCATTTTTGCAGAGACCGGCAGCCAGTTTTCTGCGGGTTTTCTCTTCCCTTTGGCGCACTTTTGCCATTTTGGCTTTATACCTCCAGTACTCTTCTATGTTGCTTAACTCATGAGGGCTTTCGAGATATCAGTTGTATTTACGATGGGATGATATTAAACGTGGCTCGGATAGCGGGTTCGGGGCGAAATGAGGCGAAACTTTTGTTACATATTACTAAAACGGGGATGGAGGGGTTCACAGGAGTTGTGTTTGACAAGGAGATATGCTGTTATGAGGAGCTGAAAACATAGACAGTTGAATGAACAATGAAAGAGTATGATAATTGATACATTTCGAGAAAAATAATGATATGGCTCTTGATCCTTGGGGCCATCCTCTCCGTAGAGTAATAAAAATACCAAGGCCCATTCCCAAACGCCGCCAGCTTGTGACAGCTTTGCTCCAGTATCAGATAAACGCCTGCCGCTAAACCTTTCCCGCTCGCAATTGTGTAAAACAGTCCCGCCTCAAGCCTTTCGCTCGACGTGTACGCTCTTGCGCTCCTTCTCCATCTGACTGAAGTCGCCATGGCCCTCGAGGCTCTCCATGAAGGTCTGGATGGCGTGGAAGTAACCCGGCTCCATGACGGACGAGTTGTGGTCACCATTCGCAATGGGCTTCCAGATCTTAGTTGGGGACTGGCAGAGCTCATAGAGCTTGCGCATGTGTTCGGGACTGTATGTGGTCAGCTGATGTATCATACTATGGCTTTGAACACATGTGTTGAGATATAAGGACGATGGATCAGAGTTGTCGTAAGACGTCTTGTATAATCTGGGACCCGAAGGGCTCATGTTTTGTGGATGGAAATATAGTCATCATTTCGTCGGTGGGGATAGATATGAAACGGGGGGAACGTACGGGACGATCTCGTCTTTGAGACCGGACAAGAAGAGCACAGGAACCTCGGTGATGGCGGGGATGATGGATTCCGAGGGCCAGATCTGGTGGCAGAGGAGAGCGAGATAGCGCGCTGGTGGGATAACACTGTGATGGTCAGTTACGTATCTCAAATGGATAACCGTAGCAACTCACGAAGGGATGAGTTTCCTCATCGACAGAAAGGTGTTCTCGAGTATTAACCCCGAGATCTTCCCGCTCTTCTGGTTTTTCGCTACCAGCTGGATGCTGACCGCGCCTCCCAAGCTCTGCCCATAGACAACAATCTTGTTGTTCTTGGTCTCGTGTCTGTGCATCAGATAGTCCAGAGCGGTCTGTGCATCAATCATTAGTCCCCTCTCGTCGGGGCTACCTGTGCTGAGACCATAGCCGCGGTACTCCAGCATGAACACGCTGCAGCCCATCAGCTCCGCCATCATCTGCGCAATGGGGACACGGTGTCCGATGTTGCCGGCATTGCCATGGAACATCAGCACCGTTGTCGGCACAGCCTGGGCTTGATTCGGTGCGCGGATGAAGAAGGCCGAGAGCTTCTCGCCATCGGGTGTGGGGATCTGGAGATCCTCGTAGTTGTCAATGCCATAGTGGCTCGGCTTGGGGACTTTGGTACGAGCATCGCCGGGAACATGCGATGGGTATATGAGGGCCCTGGGAGTGTCGCATGTCAGCTTGGATCGGATTGGGGATGTCTGGGGAGGAGTGAATGGAGACTGACTTTTGTTTGAAATAGAGAGCAGAGCTCAAGATGACGGCAAAGCCCTGTGACGACACCGATTAGCAGGGCGCCTTGAGGTGTACCTCGGACGTCTGGATGGAGTTGACTGACTGACGAGACTATCACCGGGACACGCATCCAGGAAGCACACGTCACACCGAAGGACGTGAGAAGCTCCAGGTACGAAGGAGCTGCTGGCCCATGAGCGGACATGCTCATCTCATGGCAAAGCAAGGAAGAGAGAAAGAGAGAGAGAGGACGGGAAAGAGGGGGAGAGAGTGAGACAAAAGAAATGAACTAAAGGCGAGTTCCAAAGGAGATATGGAGCATCAAGGTAACAGGCATCAGGTGAGCCAGTCTCTTCCCCTCCTCGTGCGTTTTGAATTGCAAGGGAAGAGTTGCAGATTGGCAGTTTTTGCTCAGCTTGATTGTACTGTACTTGGCTTTTTGTCCTCTTCGCTCTGCACTGTTTAATAATGCCTGTGAAAGCTGTTTAATGAGGTAAGGATTGAATGGGAACTTGTGCTGTAGTGTGGGTGTGCACTGCTTACTCTAGCGTATTTCGGCTGGGATAATTTGGATTTTTGGGGAGGAAAAGGTACTTAGCGAGACGCCGTAAGCCCTACGTTTATGTAGGTACCCGACAGCCGGCCATGGTCATGGTCATGGTCATGGTCGTTTTTAATTGCATTAATATGTTAAATGCGCCTAAATATGCCCAAATACGCCCAAACATGCTGGCATCAAGTGTCAATCAAGCCCAACACTGTGGGAAATAACTAGGAATATTACTGGGAATGCTATAAAGATACTCTAATCCTCTATATAAATACTCTACCTCGACTGCGCCTGTACGACTGTGATGGATAACTAAATCCAAATGCCCACGCTGCCACCCATCTACCACGGGCGGCTATGCATGCTTTAAATTTCTATTTATGAATTTATTCTCCATCTATTTTTTCCCCAAACACATCACGTACCAGTAACCATAAAATTCCCATTTTCCTCCATTTTTCCCAGGGGGGAAAATCCCTGTCTAGGCCTCTCGTTGGCCCAACTGCCCCTCCCCCCTCCCTCCCTCTG
>JPJW01001957.1:0-21161 GCA_000750755.1 Pseudogymnoascus sp. VKM F-4513 (FW-928)
GTCCACGTCCACGTCCCTCCCGTCCCAGCCCAACCCCACACAACAACATTCACCGCCCGCCAACACACCCCCATCATCCCCTCCGTACCAAACTTTACTCTCCAGTCCACATCCACACCCCTACACACCTGCACCTCCCAGTCCACCTCACCTCACCTCGCCCTCACCACGAACCCCTGCCGAGCTGACGCCGCGCCGGGGAGCGGGGTGCTGCCAAGCCCAGAGGCAGCGCGGGTTGTCGATCTCGGGTGGGCTGCCGGCGTGGTGGTGGTGTTGCGTGTGGGGGTGCGTGAGATGGGGGATGGGAATGTCGCGATTGGGGATGATGGGGAATTCGGAATGGCTGTCTGGGGGGATGTGTATGCATGTGTGGAGCTTGCCTTGGGTGAGATGTGAGGGTCGTGATGCTGTCGGTCGAGGGAATGCACCGCGCTGATGATGCAGATGTGCTTATATTGCTGTATGGCGGAGATGTTTGTTCTGTTTCCTTGGATTTTTGTGATGGTACGGCAGATGGTGATTCCGCCTGGCGTGGCGGAGTGAGACATTCCCCCCTTTCCACCCGCATCACCACCACCGCGACAAGTAGAGATTAACGTAAAACAAAACAAATAACCCTTCCCTGCTGTCCCTGCCCTACTACTTATCCCCTGCTGCTGGTGAAAGTGATCTCCTCGAACCAGTCGAGCGAGGACTGACTACCTGCTATTGCCAACAGGGTATATGCCTGGAGGGTAAAACGTCCATGCTCTCCCTCCGCGGAGGGGGTAGGATGAAGAGCCAAGACGGGACAGACGTTGTGGCATGTTGCTAGTGGGCGATGATCTCCCATCGTGAGGCGGATATTGGTGCCAAAAGGGGCGGGAAGGCGTTGGTGATGATGGTAGGGGTGGCATTGGAGAATAGGGGATAGGGGTAGGGGACGGTGGGGGGTTAGGAGCCGATCCTTCGCAGCAGCTGTAAGTTGATTGAAGATTTATTGTGATGGTGTGTTTGTGGTTTATTTGTTATTTATTTGTTTATTTTTGAGAATAAGGAAATTTATCTATGTAAGTGATTTTTCGTAAGTTTTATCGCCAAACGCATCTCAGTACAGCCCAAGGGGTTTCAATATTGCTAGGCACGCACTATCTTTATCCAAAGTTAAGTATATCCTTATTCACATTTATATTCCTCAAGCTGCTACTCCTAGCCTGCTTATTTCCTACATGCCCCTCATATCTGTAATTATATGGTTAAGGGGCTCCCTCGATATGAAGCCTCAAGTGACTTGAGATAAAGTTATATTTCTCTTTTTACTTCTGTATATTCCCGATTTAATTTATCATTATTTTTCAATACAAACACAACACAATGCCCAAACAGCCTCCCCTCCCCCTTTAAATCGACCGACAACCACTACCCACTACTATTCCCATATTCTAGTTTTACTGCTCATCTATACCTTCCTACCCTTCTCTTCCCTGCCCCATCAACGCCACTTAGGATAGATACTTCATGCAAAGCTCGGGATACATCTTCAATCTCCAAAGTATGGGGCGGACGGTGCAACGATGAAGACACAAATGCATCTGCGTCAGTAGACGGGGTGTGCTGTATATCCTTTCCAGTGCTAGCTTCAAAGACGTACTGGGGTATGAGATCAAGGGCTGGTAATGAAGGCCGGGAGGAGGTTGGCAGAGGGGGTTGGTAGGAAGGTCGCGGAGAGAATTGGTTGGGCGGCATGAGGTTGATGGCGGGTAAGGAGGTTGAAGGGGAGCCAGGGAGGGCTCTATCAAAGGTGTTATAGAGAACAACAAAGTTATCCACGAGCCGGGACCTGGAGCTGATGAAAGGCGGCGGTGGCGCTTGCGCTCGGTGATTCGCATGAAACGTGGCGGGGATCGGATCGGGTTGGGCATCTATCTCGGGATTGGAGGTGGCGGAAGGCTATATACGGTATATCGAGGTTTTGAAATGCCAAGTAGGATTATATGGTTTGATCCTTCTCCAACACTGCACTGTGAGAGCAGCTGGAGATGGAATCACAGGCACTGATTCATGATCACCATAATTACAAGACAAGCCACACGAGAATCCAACTGCATTGCAGTGCATATGCGCATGCATCCTGCTCCTGTCATCACATCAATTAACCACGCATTAGTCACGGCACCGGCAAACACGGCTTTCAAAAAAGGAACACAAGATTTCAAAAAAGAATCACAAGTTTTTTTTTTAGTATCTCGGCAAGGCACAAGACAAGACAAGACAAGAAATTTATCCCCCCCCGCACCTCGCCTAGTCCATCCAGTAGTAGTCCCATGAAAAAACACAAAAGTTGCGCAGCGCGTAAAAACTTCCTACTCCGGGTCCGTCACCGGGCTAACTAGGGGCCGTGAAACTGCGTGGCTGTCATCCCTTTAACGCTCAAAGCTGGTAGGTGCTGAAAGCGCGAGATAAGGGACTTTGCAAGAGTTGAGAGAGACCCGACGAGAATAGTGCGGGTTTGTGCATCTAACTCGCCATGTAGGTGCTGGCATCGATACCACCCTCTGGGAACTCACTGTTCAGGGGTTAGAATTTCGTCCATGCTTGGATTATAATAGGGGGTGGAACTTACGGAAGGGCAACCTCGAAGCGCTTCTCAATATCCTTCAGGACCTGCTGGTCGGGCTCGCTGCTCACAAAGGAGATGGAGACACCCTTGGATCCGAAACGACCGGCACGACCGACACGATGGAGGTAGGAGTCGGCGTCACCGGGCAGATCGTAGTTGATGGCAAGGTTGATACGCTCGATATCAATACCACGTCCGAAGACGTCGGTAGCGACACAGATACGCTTGTTGAACTCCTTGAACTCGGTGTAGCGCTTGATACTAGTATACTGTTAGATGCATGAATGGCAATAAAAGGGATGGAAAAGTACTAACCGCTCTTCTTGGCTCACACCAGAGTGCACTGCGATAGACGGGAAGTTACACTCGCGGAGGAGCTTGTCGAGCTCAGTGGCGCGCAGGGTGCTCTTAACGAAGATGATGACCTGGTTAAACTGCATATCGTCAAGAAGCTCGTTAAGCTTGCGGTTCTTCTCCTTCTCATCAAGCTTGATGTAGTACTGTTGAAGACCGTGCAGGGTAAGCTTGGTGTCGTCATCAACGTAAATCTCCAGAGGGTTCTGCATGAACTTCTTGCAGATCGGGCGGACTTCCTGGGACAGGGTGGCGCTGAACATCATAACCTGCTTCTGGGTTGGCGTAGCGCGGAAGATCTCCTGGACGTCGCGGCGCATGTCTGGAAGGGGAGTCAGTACCTCTGACATTATGGGCGGAAATATACCATACCAATCTGGTCGAGCATCTTGTCACACTCATCGAGGACGAAGACCTTGCAGCTTCCGAGGCGGAGGTGCTTGTCGCGGACCAGGGCGTTGAGACGACCGGGGGTGGCAACAATGATGTGCGGGTGGGTGTCCTTGTTCTTCAGGATCTCGGCGTCCTTCACGATCGGGGTTCCACCGTAGAAGACAGCGGTCTTGACCTCTGGCATATACTTGCTGAATCTGGCGTATTCGTTCTTGATCTGGTAGGCCAACTCGCGGGTGTGGCACATGACGAGAACCGAGCACTCTCCGGAAACCGGCTCGACTTGTTGAAGGGTGGTCAGGACGAAGACGGCGGTCTTACCAAGACCGGACTTGGCCTGGCAGAGAACGTCGGTTCCGAGGATTGCCTGAGGGATACACACTTGCTGGACTGTAGAATAAAGCGGGCCGAGTCAGATATAGTTTTCTCAAAATGAGTAGGATGTGTACGATCGCAGCGCCCGTCCATCATCGCAGCATCACCAAATAGCCAAAGCGTAACATTTGCGGCAGCTTCATTTAGGCTCGATCTGTTCATGCCATAGTCGGGATATATGATATCCTGAGATTTCGCTCAAATATAAATATCCCTTGGAAGTCATAGATTCGCCAGCAAGTCGATCCTGGAGTCTCTTCGTGATGCCATTTTATGTCTCCCGACACGACATTTTCCGTCCGTACGTTGCACATGCAACCCCCAAGTTTGCTTTCGAGAATACCTCGGAAAGATTCTCAAGAATGCGATATAGGCCATTGGCAGAGACATCCAGGATCGCTCGTGTCGTTGGACGCTCCTCCAGCGTGATTTGGTTGTTCTTTTTGCTTGCTTGCGAGATGGACGGACGGACGGTTCAAGAAGGGTAACGATGAAGCTTAGGGATGAAAAACTAACCCTCCGATGGATGCTCGAAACCGCAATCAGTGATGGCCCTGAGAAGCTCTGGCTTCAACAGGAAGTCGCGGAAACCGGTCGCGTGGATGCCGACATATGATCCCTTCTTGTCGGGGTTACCTCCAGATACGGTCAGATCGCCCTCCTTGGCCTCTCCATTTCCTGCACCAACAGCTGGCGCTGTGGTCTTTGTCTCAAGCTCATCATCGGAGTAATCGATGAGATCTTCTTCGGTAGACATGATGTAAGGTGGTTTTGATCGGAGCTGAAGTTGTGGCGAGGTTGGATTCGATGCTCACTCGCGACCTCTATGGAAGGTCTTTGAACAAGTAGTTATGCGGAACTGCTATGCCAGATGCGTCCGTCGTATGTTATATGACGCGAAATTGATCTCGATGGTCCCGATCTTAAAGTGGTCGAGGTTCGAATTCGATAGATTGGGCTGGGATGAGGTTGTTATTGATGCTGACAAGAGGACCGTGTTCTTTGACAGGCAACCGATTTCAATTGTGCACTAACGCGCTAAGCCATATACAGCTAGTTTAAATGCGGCTCAACTTGGCATTGGAATTTATATCAGAACGGAATTTGGAGATTCATATTCGATTGGAGGGATATCATGGCCAAAGCAAAGCAGACAAAGGGGGCCAACGTGCCTCATAAGGCTTTACATAGCAGGCTGTCTTATCTGTACCAGGCGGCATCCTATTTATCGGCTCAAGAGAAACCTTCGACAGCTTCAGCTATTCCTACCCCACCACCAGTTACCTCTCAACCCCACCTACAAATCGCCAGCGATGAGGGCGATCACCACAAAGCACCAGCGGAGCTCCAACCAGCCTCTTCTCAATTTCTCACGAGAGTACTACTTTCCGACCTCCGTACCGTCTCAATGAAAATGCAGATCCGCCTATCCCCGGGCATGAAGCATACGATATGCAAGCGCTGCGACGCGCTGTTGCAAGACGGCTCGACCTGCGTGACGAAGGTCGAGAACAAGAGCAAGAATGGCAGGAAGCCGTGGGCGGATGTGCTGGTACGCACGTGTATCAACTGTGATTGCGAGAAGCGATTCCCCGTCAATGGAGAGAGGCAACCGCGACGACCAAACCGGGTGTCTAAAGCTACGGCTCAAGTTGGTTGAGAGGGTGTGCCAAGGGGATGTTTGACATCGAATCAAATACCTAGGAAATGCAATATCGCCCGCGACAGCAATGGGACCCCTCGGGAGTTGACCTCCGCAAGGTTGACCGGCGGAGTCATGGTATGAGTCTTACGGCGCGGACTGATGGAAGCCAGTCAGCATTGCTAAGCAGCCGTACAGAAGGGAAAGAAGCCTGCCAGTCTGGGATAAGAGCGTGCCACGAAGGTACTTCCTCGGCCACCAAGCTTGCTTGGCCATTGAAGGGTGGACGCGGGGTTGGCTAGCTGGCAAGATCATATCCAATGCTGGAACTACAGTATATGGCGGGGAAGTTACATGGAAAGTGATAGGGGTGGCTTCTCCAGAAATATACTACGTATTGAAAGCCACAGGCTCTCACATGGCGCTGAATGTAAAGTCCCATACCGTAGATATGAATCAAAAGGGCCTCAAAACGTATCTCGATATCGTAAATTGGCCACTCACTGCATGATTTGAACACTGTCTCCAGGGCAAAACCGAAACCGCAAAATGGAGGGAGCTCAATGTCATTGTCAAGTAGAAGCAAGAACGATTCGTCCGATGTACAAATGCGCCTATGGTATGCGTCCCATCCTCCAGAGACAATCGGCGCCATCCAGGAGCGATAAAACTCCACTCCTAAAACCACCGGCCATCTGATCCGGGCACATCCTCCACAATTTCCGTGTGCAAGACGACCCCAGCTATCCCATCCCGTCCATAACTGGTCGTTTAGGCAGTTGGGTTGGGGTTCATCTGTGTATAGATCAGTATTTGCGTTCGCGGTCGCAAGGACAGAGGTTTGACAAACCTTCCTCTTTCCTCCGGTGAGGGTGACGTTGACGAAACGGCGGGTGTACTGAATGCGCTTCTTGGCACGGCCCTTAGGGGTCTTCTTCTTCTCTTGCGGCTCGACCTATCGTAGAAAATCAGCGTCCGGTTCGAATATTCGCATCATAGTCCGTCTGAAATATCGTCGAAGCTCTTCTGGTCGTCGTGCTCGAATCGCTGACACTCCCAGTCGTCGCAGGAAACGTGTCGTCGATTGAACCGTTCCAGCGAGCTTCTTCGTTCCTTCTAACCCTCATTCCATCCTCCAAAGCAACGCAGTTTCAGAGATCATCGTACCTTTGGTGTCTGAGACTTGACCTTTCCGGCACGTGCGAGGGATCCGTGGACTTTTCCCATGATGGCGGTTTATCGATTTCGTGGATGAGATCGACTGTTGATGGCGTTGCGATGGAAAGTTGTCGTCGTCGAGGTTCCAGTGACTCTCTCTGCTCGCCTCTCGCTTAACGCTCCTTCTTGGTTCGGTTGATAGGGTTTACAATTTTAAAACCCCGTTAGGTCACATGACTAAACGTATTGATTACTCATATATGAGTCAGCAAAGTCACATGATCTATATCACATGATGTGGCAACCAATTTATACCTCGGCATATCACGGGGTGTAGAGTGGCTGGCATCGGGGGAAATCGGTCTTTACGATAAGGCAAGGGTGCCGAGGTACGGATCCCTGCCGATAACGATCCTTTCGTCATTCAAGGAACAAGGGCAGGTATATGTGAATTGAAGATAGACAAAAACTTCCAAATCTCATTCATTGTTACGCCTCGAAAGACTCACGATTCTATCAAATAGAGCGTATTGCAGATCAGCTTTCTGCACAGAACAACGTGCATGGGTAGTTATCATATGACGTAGCGCGGGACTCGAACTGCGATGATGGCAGAGTTCCAAGCCGAAGCCGACCTCCATTGAGCTTCCCCACACTATCACAAGCGAATCCGATGTCTGCAAAAAGAACAACCTGGGCCGCCCTCCGTCTACGCTCGGAGACATGGGCGGATATGAGTGGTTTATACTGTAGAATTTAAAGAAATGCCGACCATCTAGTAGCCGTAACCTTTTCTGTGCCACATGTAGCCACTCATATAGCCGCAATATCAAAATCGTCACCACTTTGGTACCGGAGCGCTCGCGGACTTGCTCACCCGTTCTCCAAGTCACTCCTCCCATATATGCATTGAGTTTCCCCTCATATATCTTCCCTTCCCCTCCGAGGTATACCAAAAACTTCATCACCGCAAATCTATACACATATATTCGCAAAGATGGCTAGCATTGATTCTATCATCCAGGGTGTTAACATCACCGGCACCATCAACGAGTCCAACAAGAAGATTCTCACCAAGGATGCCATCGCTTTCCTTGCCCTCCTCCACAGATCTTTCGACCCAAGGAGGAAAGAGCTCCTCCACCGCCGTGTGATCAGGCAAGCCGAGCTTGACAGGGGCGCCCTCCCAGATTTCCTCCCAGAGACCAAGCACATCAGAGACGATGCGACATGGAGGGCAGCCGTACCAGCACCAGGGCTGGCTGACCGCAGAGTTGAGATCACCGGCCCAACTGACCGTAAAATGATCATCAACGCCTTGAACTCGAACGTCTGGACTTACATGGCCGATTTGGAGGGTATGTGACCCTTATGCCCAATGCGAAGTTGCGAGACTAACATGCTTTGTTCTCAGATTCTAGCGCCCCAACCTGGGCCAACATGATCGGTGGCCAGGTTAACCTCTACGATGCCATCCGCAAGCAGGTGGACTTCAAGCTCGGCGGCAAGGAGTACAAGCTCCGCACCGACAAGCCCCTCCCAACTCTGATTGTCAGGCCGAGAGGATGGCACTTGGAGGAGAAGCACTTCACCGTTGACGGAGAGCCGATCTCGGGATCCCTCTTCGACTTCGGTCTCTACTTCTTCCACAACGCCAAGGAGCTCGTCAAGCGTGGCGCCGGACCATACTTCTACCTCCCAAAGATGGAGTCTCACCTTGAGGCCCGTCTGTGGAACGACGTCTTCAACCTTGCCCAGGACTTCATCGGCATGCCAAGAGGCACCATCCGTGGTACCGTTCTCATCGAGACCATCCTGGCCGCCTTCGAGATGGACGAGATCATCTTCGAGCTTAGGGATCACAGCTCCGGACTTAACTGCGGACGCTGGGATTACATCTTCAGCGTGATCAAGAAGTTCCGCCAGAACCCCAACTTCATCCTCCCCGACCGTTCGGCTGTCACCATGACTGTCCCATTCATGGACGCCTACGTCAAGCTCCTCATCCAGACCTGCCACAAGCGCCAGGTCGCCGCCATGGGAGGCATGGCCGCCCAGATCCCTATCAAGGACGACAAGGCTGCCAACGACAAGGCCATGGAGGGTGTCTACGCCGACAAGCTCCGCGAGGTCAAGGCCGGCCACGACGGAACCTGGGTTGCTCACCCAGCCCTCGCATCCATCGCATCCGAGGTCTTCAACAAGAACATGCCAACACCTAACCAGTACTTCGTCCGCCGCGAGGATGTCAAGATCACCGCCAACGACCTGCTCAACATGAACGTCCCCGGTCAAATCACCGAGGAGGGTATCCGCAAGAACCTTAACATCGGTCTCGGATACATGGAGGGATGGCTCCGTGGTGTCGGCTGTGTCCCCATCAACTACCTGATGGAGGATGCCGCTACCGCCGAGGTCAGCCGTAGTCAGCTGTGGCAGTGGGTTCGTCACGGTGTCTCCACCGCTGACGGCAAGAAGGTCGACAAGGCGTACGCGCTCAAGCTTCTCAAGGAGCAGACCGAGGAGCTGGCCTCCAAGGCACAGAGGGGCAACAAGTACCACCTTGCGGCTCAGTACTTCGCTGGCCAGGTTACTGGTGAGGACTACGCCGACTTCCTGACCTCGTTGCTCTACAACGAGATCACCAGCGTGGGCACGGGATCGCCAGCTTCGAAGTTGTAGATTGTTACCCGCAGCGCGATGACGCCTGGGGACAATCGGGCGCGTCTGTATTTGTTTATGACCTGCTTTCCAGCGATGATATCTGTAGGAACAGTCTTGATAGGAGACGGTGATAGGGTGCTCTTGGGCATTTTCTAAAATAGTTTGAAAAAATATATCCAATTATCAAGAACGATAGTTACACTTACTTGCCTTACCTGCTGATATACATTCTCGTGAGCCTCAGGCTACATGTAACTGCCATTAGATCATTCCACACTAATTGTAGGATTCATCAAACAAATAATTAATCCATCACCTAGCAGGAAATATATTCTCATATAACCGCTCCGGCTTCGCTCCGCCCCTCCACGGCGCCAAGCCTTGCGGCTCCCTTGGCGCCATCCGCCTCTACCGCGCTGACGCTCGTGCCTTCCGCCCCGCTTAACAAACCTCCCTGCTATCATTGGCTGCTAAGTGAGCACATTTGCGAGAGATACTGCTTGCACAACCATCGCGGGGACGAAGACGTAAGGGCAGCGTAGCCATGCGACGGCGCGCCATGGCCGCCGGTCCCACGAGGTAGGTCGTGCTATGGGAGCGGATTTGCCGTCTCGACTTTTTCTTTCCTCTCTCTCAATATACTCCGCTCGTACAGCTATTAAACCTTATTTGCACCCTTCACACATAAGCGGGGTTGAGCACGTTTCGAAGCGCAATCTTGCTCACTACAGCTCTTTATGAGGAACGAGGACTCTGGAGCGCAATCTTGCTCACGATAGCTTTATAAGAAACGGCGGGCGCGAAAAGCTGGCTGTTACTGAGCCAGACTGGTCAAGCACACGATCTCGAATATCTCAGACGAAGCAACAGAGTTGCAGCAGGAATCGACGTCCAATTCAACGCACAGCCGTAAATCAGCGACAATGGCGGACAACCCGTTCGCGACGAGCGCCCCCTCCCCCTCCTCCGGCGACGACATGTCCGGAATGGACATGTCCCACGGCTCCCACGGCTCCTCTAGCATGGGCCCCATGGTCATGACCTTCCAGAACGACCCCAAGACCCCCCTCTTCAGCACCGGCTGGACTCCCTCGAGCACCGGCTCTTACGCAGGCACCTGCATCTTCCTCATCATTCTCGCGGTCATCTTCAAGATCCTGTTGGCACTCAAGTCGCGCCAGGAGGCTCGCTGGCTCGACGCCGAATTGCACCGCCGTTATGTCGCGGTTGCGGGGAAGCAGGGGCTGAAGGACACGGTGGCGGCGCATAAGGATGTCAAATCTGTGGTACTGAGTGAGAACGGAGTGGAAGAAGAGGTCTTAGTTGTGCAGCGGAGTGGGGAGGCGACGAGGCCGTGGAGAGTGAGCGTTGATCCGTTGAGGGCGGTCATAGACACGGTTATTGCGGGCGTGGGATACTTGCTGTATGTGGCTCCCTTTTTCCTGGTTATGGGTTAATACTGACAAACTGCAGAATGTTGGCGGTTATGACTATGAACGTGGGATATTTCCTCTCTGTTCTCGCTGGTGTTTTCTTGGGCAGCTTAGCGATAGGACGGTACACCACGAACTACGAGGGCCATTGATTGGAGACGGCGCACTCGATGACCTGCTTGGGCGTTAGGATACAGACGGACGGGTTCGGGGCGTTAAAGGGATAACCTGCCTACATGCCACACACGGCCTGGCCAGGCCATGGCATGTAAGGGCTGTTATACGAGATATGATATACGAATACCACCTGTAGCGGATAGAAACCCTTTATTTAATTTACCACTATCACACACCAATCGGTAAAAGTTCGGCCAGCGGCCAGCGGCCAGCACGCAGCTTTCCAATGGGCGAGAGAAACGTTTAGTGTCACCGCAACTTGCTGTCCCTTGCCTACTGTGTCTCAAATCCTACTCGCGGCGTCGCTGATCAGTTTGACAGTTCAGTTTTGCAGGTGCCACCCTACGCCATGTTTTGCCATGTCTGTCTCACCTCAGCTCTCGCAGGGGTGTGGTTCTGGCCGTAGGGGTGGGAGGTGGGGATGATCGACACTGTAGAAATGGGCAGGGAGCAGTCTAAGCGCACCACAGGGTATGTGGCAGGCGAATATCCTCTGCCAACGGATTGCCAATATAACGCAAGAAACGACTCCTTACGATGAGGGGATTCTTTTGTCTAGGTACCGTGGTATTACCCTTGGACGATTTTATTTACTTATAGTAGTTTGGGCTTAGATGGCTGTTGCTGATGTAAGGAATTCCCTTGAACTCTCTCAGTCACTTCTGAGACCGGCAGCTGGCTGTGACTGTGCGGATATTGGTGGAGGCAAGGCACGTATAGGTGAAATTGTAGTCATCATCAGCGGCAAGGGAAATCATACTCGATTGGATAGTATTGTATATGCAGCCCGCTATGAGTTTATAAATCTGAAAACCAGCATAATCTAAAAATAAATCCAGCACTGTCCTGGTCGCCCCACCCAGATCTTCGTTACTGCGTTGAGGGAGGCATATACCGTTCTACCCCGCCATCGAGTCAGCAATCCACCCCAGTTCACCACCTCAAAAACGACAGCATGGAATATCATTTCATCAAGGTGGACCGCGAAGGCCCGAATCTCTATGCATCAGCGGCCAAATATAAAGCTCTCCGTCTAGAGGCATTGCGGCAGTCACCCACATCCTTCTCCTCAACCATAGAGACTGAGTCACAATTTTCCGACGACGTCTGGGTATCCCGCCTGCAAACCCCAGACAAAGAGAACTTTGTGTGTGTTGCTACTGCTGAGGATGGGCAGAGTGAATGGGTTGCACAGGTTACGCTGAGAGGGCCCGTTCCAGCCACAGAATTTCTTCCTCCTAAAGAGTCGGGGCAGCCTAATCCAGCGTCCGATGAAGAGGTAGAGAAATGGCAGATGCTTAGCCTTTTTACTCTCCCGAGTCACAGAGGTAGGAAGCTGGGACCCCGGCTGTGTCAGAAGGCTTTCGAATCCCTCCAATCAAGAGACGGGACAGGAGCACCGCAGGTTGTGGTTCGGATCATGGTCAAGCCTGAGAATGTTGCGACCTTAAGGATGTACGATGGGCTTGGATTCGAGCGTGCTGGATACTGTACCCTTGAGGAGGCTCTCAGGGCAAATGGAGATACAGACCTAATTCCGCGCGGAACTCTTGATGACCACTACACAACTAGGTCAGGTATCGTGATGTTATTGCATCTGGTGAGAGCAAAGTAGATAGAAAAAGTATTATGGATGCGTCATTCAGGTGGACGAAAAGGGTAGAGGATTCGACTGCTTTGTCAATCTCGACACAAATGCTTAGTGACAGATGGTTCGAGCACGCGGGGAAGGGACTGTATATTAAAGACGAACTACTCCGTAAATCTTTCTCATGAAGCTTTAAATCAAGAAATAAACCATCGAAAACTTCATCATTTTCATTGCATCGTTTAGATAATAATGCTAGATATATCAGCCCAGAAATTCGTAGATCGCCAGACCTTCATCCCCATAAATCGCGCGACATAGTATCCGCTACTAGGCCATACGGAGCATCCAAAATACCCTCCTCTTAGATGGACTCCTCTCTTCCCAGTCTCTTAAACTCCAACATGGCCTCCATATTCGGCACACAAGAACTCTCCTTGATAAAGCTCGGAGGTCTATCGCCCCCCTTCCTCTCCGTATCCCCCTTCAGCCTCACATCCCAATTCCTCAACAACTCAATCAGCACAACCTTGATCTCATTGCTGGCAAAGAATCTTCCGGGGCATGCGTGGATGCCGTGTCCAAAAACCAAACTATCCGGTGCTGTCGTGACGAACTGGTGGCGGTTCTCCTTGCCGGGCATTTCGCGCAGCTTGTAGAAGCGCAGGCCATCGAAGACGGATGGAGGCGAGTAAGAGGCGGGGTTGTATTCAGGGGAGAAGGTGGTAGTCTTGGGAGAACGGTGAATAGCTTGGGAGGCGAAGGCAAAGCGGGTGCCGCTGGGGATGGTGTGACCAGTAGAGAGGGTAACGTTCGAGGTCGTTACACGCTGCATGGAAGCTAAAAATTTAGTTAGAATGGGGCCGGCTAAGGGGGTGAGGGGAACGAACTGATGCCGGGAGGTGAGAGCCTTTGGCTTTCTTTGAGGAAACTGTCGAGTTTGCGGAGTTTGGTGTAGGAAGATTTCTTCAGCTTCCTGAATCCTTCGCCGTCGAGGTCGTAGCCGTCTTCGGCAAGGACATCTCTGATCTCATCACGGAGCCCCTTGATGTACTCAGGGCGTGCGGCAAGATCATAGACTACCTGGGAGAGTGCCATGGAGCTGGTGTGGATAGCTGCGAATGAAACTAGACGGGCAATCAGTACAGGTGCAGCTGGGCGTGGAGGTGGAGATACTCACGGGACATCTGAGCGTTGGCCAGATTCAGTGCGCTCGCACGATTCTTCTCATCAGTGTATTTCAGGACCCATGAGCAAAACGTGCCCTGATCATCGTCGAACCCATTGAGACCGGGCTTCTCGCTGGCTTCCCTTGCGAGAAGATCAGTCAGGAGAGGCTGCAATAGGTCCGCACCGTCCCGTCGGTGCTTCTTCAGATCCTTGACTTCTTTTAGGTAGGGACCGACAAAGTTACGGATGTATGGATGGTATCGCTTGCAGGCATCGGAGGCCTGGATGCAAGCCCACGTGTAGTTAATCGTTGCTTTCAGCCATGCCTCATCTCGGCTTAGGGGTCGGCCAACGAACACGCGTCCGCTGAGAAGAGCGACTATCCGAGTGAGCTTGAAATATACGGGCTGGGATGTCCAATCTTCGCATGGGCCGAATTCGGCATCGATAGCAAAGCGAGTCTCATCTTGGAGTCCATCGAGGACACTGGCTAGGTGTCTGGTGAGGTCGACCTTGATGGCCGAAACGATCTCGTGTGACTCTTCGCCGATACCAGTTACCTTGCAAGTAAACATATGCTGAACGTCTTTCATAAATGAAACCTTGTTCTCTGGTAGTGATTTGACTTCATTTACGCATGCGTGTGGTAGGATAACGATCGGCGGGTTGGTTGGGAGGACAAACGGTGAGTCAGGATACTACATTGTGTTAGGATCCATGCCAGTTCTGTCTCTGATAGTTCTGTGTAGACTTACCTTTGAGAAGCCCTCATCGAGAGCTCGATCATAGCCCAAATCATCTCCCAGCTCTATCACAGGGAAGTTAAGGCGCTGTGGGCGCTGGACGAAGTAGTATATGAGAGATACCACGAGGAGGACGCCAGCAAGGCTTGCTGCGGCGGGGGACTCAGCCGCGAAGTCCTGGAGGGCATCGATAAACATGTTGAAAGGGTGTCAATTGTCCTGTTAGAACACTGTAGATCTTTATGTTCTATCTCCACCACAACGAAGGGTACAAGAAATGTTGGGGTAGGGCCTGTGGCCACGAAGCAAGATAGGGGACGGGCAGGAAGTTATGCGATGAGACAACAAAGATCGAGGAGGTAATAAGGAAAACAGGGACGATGGGCGCTTCATATGGAAGCATATTGGATGCGCTGTTTAAATATGTCTTACCATTTTTCACTAATTGCCCAGGCGTCTTCCCCGCAAGAGGGCGCCGATCAGGCAATGCCCGAGTACGAGTTACGCGATGGGGCATCTCAGAGAGCATCGTCGGTTTCATTTGGGCCCGATCTACATGCAACACATGGTTCCCCGTCTCTGAGTCGCCATCAGATGATGCTCTGCGGAGTAATAGCCCCGTCGAGAATGGCTCGCCTGCCAAGTAGACGTCCGTGGTGATATTCCTTTAGTTGGCGCTGTGGGCGCTGCTAGTGCCCGGTGGCTTGGCCAGTACAGTTATGCGCACGTACGTGCTCTAACCACACAAGGACTGCTCTCCATTTGGATGAAATGAGCAATATGAGATGTTGTGTCATAAAATCCTGCTTCGGCTCCGGGAACATGTCCATATGTCCATATGTCAACATGCAAAATATGTCTCAAAAGCCCCCCTTGACTTGTAGTACAGCAGCACACTCGGGTTGGCTTGGTCCCGAAAAGAAGGTACCAAATCGTCCACGCGAGGTAAAGAGGATAATATTTTCATAATAACCCCATAATTATACAGGAATAAAGGGAGGTCGCATCGGCTCGGTTCCACACCGGATTTGTGCAGGCGGAGACGGGGAGTAGTCAAGATTGCCTATGAGATATAGTAGCCCACATATCGATGATCGGCCGGCTTTTGCGAACCCGAATGCGAGTGCGAGGCGTACATCGAATTGCACGTTGCAGCAGTGCTGCACCTCCGTTTTCTCCACACATACATGTATTAGACATCCCCGATCACCAAGCGGTCTAATGGATGCAACTATCTCGAATCGTCGCTGTTCAACCAGTTAGAAGAGTAGCATTACGAGGGGGTTGCACGACATGGCCGAAAATCCATTTAAACATAGAGTGCGGAGTGATGCCCTGCCAAGAGTAATGACCACGAGTACGAGTACTCGACCCGGTATGCTCGTACTGGTGCTTCCGGTTCTTGCTTGTGATCCATATTTATGTTTTGAACTCATGCTTTTGTGACTGATTGTGGAACTTCCATCGCGTCGGTACGCTGCCGACAAGGCTGCGTACAGAGTGAACAAGGGGGGACAACGGCTGAACGTTACATGTCCGTCCCACTGCACCGTGCCGCCCCAGCTCCAAACCCCAAGCAAGCTCAACCAAACCCCTGCCACCCCGCCAACGCCAATGCCGACCACAAACACACCCGCGCGCTCCAATCGCGTCACAACCCCACATTCCACTGAGCGGCTCTTGAGGTAAACAGTCGAGTTTAACAGTCGCCGCCACCACAACGGTCGATAACATAAGCAGAATCTATACAGTACAATACCAATACAGTGCTGCGACGTCTACAGGGCGCGCTGAACGACGCAAGGGATGGCATCCTCTTCTCGCGGGCCCCCACGCCTGAGCACGGCACCGAGCAGCATCAAGCCGCGCCAACTTGTACGTCCCCTCTCCCCGGGCCCTAGATTATGCTCCGAGACCCCCGTACTGTTCGGGCTGAGCACGTAGTATCCTGGCCATGTTATCTGACATTCGCGCGCTACAGTCCCACCTCCACGCGCAACTGGCGCAGCTGAGCGCCAACCTAGCCGATCTCGAGAACCTGGTACGCATGACGAGTGTACAAGCTGAGTGTGTACGTGGGCTGGGAGGGTGGCATGGGGGATTGTAAGCTTTTGGCTTCCTTTGTCTCGGGTACTTGAAGTTGGAATGGAGGCTAATACGGAATAGGTTCATGGCTGCCTCGAAGGTGCTCGGGGAGGAGACTGTGGCGGGGGGTGGACAGGAAGGGTCGCAGGCGGGAGATACATGAGGAGAAAGAGAAAGGAATGGATATTGCATATTCGAGTATAGAGAGGCTCCGGGAGACTGGTTGGCAATGAATGAAGGGATGGCTAAGCGATGCCGATATGATGGGACATGTCTGATGCACGCCGGTTTAGACATCGCAAAGTGGCGGTCAGAGGATAGCTGAGCCCAGAGCGCGGGATGAATTATTACACAAGTGATGGGTAAAGGGGATGTGGAGGGAATAATTGCACGCAAGGGGTCAATATTGGGGAAAAGGAGTGGTGGCGAGATCAAGATATAACTGATATCATTTTTTCGGCACATGGTTTTTCGCTATGCATGCAGGGATGGACATTATCATTTTTCTGTTCCGTGAATTATAATATCGGGACATTTATCTGCTGTGCCTTTCGAGTGTTCCGGCATGCGAGGGGGATTTTGCATTGACTTGTGACCGGCAATTACGCTCGCACCTATTTAGTTATCGTCTCGTTGCCTTGCTTTTCTTTATCACATTGCTTACTATGACTTCAACCCTCACCTCCTGTTCCTCTGCATTGCTTGCCGACGGGGCCTTGGCCTTGACAATCCCTTACATCTGTATGTAAGCAAGAGCACATGCCCTACGATAATGTTTGTGAGCAAGGAGAGGAGAGGAAAGAAGGGGGAATTATATCCAAAGCCAGACGGTGTCACTACCCTCTGTATGTGTCAAGTCTTCCAACACTGTTGTATGAACGTCAGCTACACACAAGCAAAACATGCGATGGGGAGGTAATCACGCCGTCCAGCTCCAGAGTGAAATGTTTCTCCCTTTCAGATGCTAAGTTCAGCTCCCGCCTGAGCTTTCGGAGCCTGGGCAGGATGGGGCTCATGGAAAATTTGTCAAGAACGATCACGGCATGTTCAAAATCACAATGAATATTGCAGCGAAGTTTGGTTTTATAAAGCCATGCATTTGCAACGCGTTGCTAAACTATTTCTAATTCATCTTCCGTTGCAACATCTCTCTCCATTAGCATGCCATACGTCGATCGCTTCCTGGCAACAAGCCATCAAGCACCGAAACGGCTCTCTTCGAGCCAAAATCAGGCAAACATGCATCAGGTATCTGAAAACCAAAAGAAGGAAAAAAACGAAAAGCCCGAGAGTACATAAATATCTTGCTCATGAGAGCTATGTGCCATTGCGATCTCTGGTGCTGAAACTTATGAAATGTTTTTTGGGGGGGGGGGGGGTAATCGTTTTCGTTAAATCGTTGCATTGCTGTTATTTTGAGCATGTGAATGAAAGGGAAGGGCTTTGCAAAGCTAAACCAAAAGGTGGGAGGTAAATTGGGTATGTGACTGCTTCTCCAAGGGACATCTTATTTTTGGGAGGCGGGTCGCTGAGAAAGCCAGGCCGAGAAGATAACCCGTTTGGGTGTCGGAAAGGACCGCAGGATAGCGCCTTGGAGGGCGAAAATAGTGTAACATTAATGATAGTATATGCCCGGTCCAAACAGTTATTGTAGACTTCGGAGCTGCAACAGCGGACGGGTTGAGACCGGAGGGTCACGGAAAACATCTCAATCTCTTGGCCGAACACGCCTGTTACTAGCGTCTGCACTGCTTTCAGATCCATGGAGACGCTTCCGAGGCTGGATTGTCTGTATAGTTGGTGTCATCGGAGCCATCGGTGCCATCGGTGCTCCGTGTTGCCTTAGTCCACCGTGTGGACTTAATGCCCCATCGGTCATTATTGGACCTCCATTGGCAATCGATGCCGTCAAGGAGCTCATACCCACTCTCCCTGATCGAGAAGCCCTTGCGTCACTATTCTGTTCCGCTCCACGCATTGGTAACGCGAGTGATCTATCGACGTTTCTGCGCGTGGAGGTGCGTCGACCCGTCTGCTCATCTGGGGTATCACTATCGATCTCGATGGGGGCATTTGTCTGTTGCACAGCAGGCGCACGTCGTCTCGACGCTCCCGCTCCACCACGCATCTGGATCATGTCTACGTCGATGAATTGGTAACAATCATTCCAGCAGGTAGTGTTCAGTCGCAGGTCCTTGTTCTTCTGACGGAGGTAGACGCGCATTTCCATGATATCGCCTTCGAGCATCTTGTTGGTTCTATCGTCCATATGTTTAAGGAGCAAGATGGCGGTCGCAACAACCTCGAGGGGCGAGAAAGTCTTAACGTGGGTGACCCCTCTGTTCCTTAGACCCGCGGGGGCGGGCGCAAAGCAACTGTCCTGATTGATAGTGAATCCAGTAGGTGAATGACTATCTGGTGTTGAGCACGATTCGATGAGTTGAGCATACCTGTCGAAAACCCTCTTGAATTTCCTTTTCACACTTTCGTTTAGAGATGGCGAATCCATAAGCAGCTTTGTAAGGTTGCTTGGGGTGGCTTGGTAATTTGGCTTCCATCCTGTCCCTTCTCTGTTCTTCTTCTTATCGCCGCTTGGAGACAAAACCTCCATTATCTGGCAAAATATTGTCATGATCTGACGAAAGCCCGAGGCCCTACTCTGTTTACCCAGAGAGAGGACAGCTGGATAGTCGATCTCATACTGCTTGGCAAAATTTGCCCACGGTGTCGACAGAGCACGCATTTTTTCAGCCGGAGTAAGTGGCATTCCGCGTTGGACCAGTTGAAACATCGTCTCTTCAACAGAAGGCATGAGCTTTTGGTATTCATAGCAGCAAAACATGCGTGACTCAAAAAACTCCTTCGTTTTCTGCGGTAGGATATTGTGGTTTGAATGTTTTTCCACGCCATCAACAATAGGGTGGCAGAAAAACCACTTCTTCGGTGGATGCGACGAGTCCGTTACTCCGACTTTGCCTTCCATAAATTTCTGAAGGGAGGTGAGGCGTTGCTTGCCATCAACACAAATCCGGTAATGTCGCATCGATTCGGTGCCGTCATCCATCGTTTCCATTTGTTCAGTGACGTTGAAAATTATTGGGGGGATGAAGTAGCCCTGGAGAACAGAGGCAATAAGGCCAGATGACCTTGTCTCATCCCAGACTACGTCTCGCTGATATTCAGGATCCAGCTTCAGGTATTTCGTCTTGCTTAAGTCTATATGCTTCGTCAGTATCGGATCAATCACGGTTATTGAACCAGACATACTATACAAACTCCCAAGTGTACGCTGAACGATGAATGGGGAGGCCACTTGGCGTATCTTGAAGCCGGCATCAGAGTATACGGCCACTCCTTCAGCATCAGCAAGGAGTCCTTCTGCCTCATCATCGACATCGACGAAGTCATCATCGTCATTGTTGGCAATGGGGTTATCTTCCATCTCTGTTTTGACGCGTACGCTTGGATCATATTTCACAGGCGGCACGTAGCCATCTTGGGATACCATCAACGAAGAAGACGGCCCTGAGCGTGGAGATCTTTGTGGCGGCATGATTAGCCGTCAAGCACGATCGTGCCTTGTCCCACAAGGGTGACCTGCTCTTCTAAGTTAGCCATTGTATGGTGCGGGAATCAGCAAAAGTGGCTGTATGGCAGAGTGATATTAAATGTAAAAGTCTTCGTCAAGAAACATTGAACAGAATTGAAAAGAACGCGTTTTGGACAGAGGAAAACACAGCAGCAGCGCAACAAAGACTCGCAGTTGACCGCTCCTGGTGACGGTGCTTTGTGAAAGACAAAGTGCACAAAGGCAGACCTCTACAAGGTCGAGCTTTGTGGTTAAGCAGTGACGTTGAACTGGCGTAAAGTTGTGCACGGGGTGTTTGCGCATTATCCTTACAAGCCACATTGAGGTTGACATTCGTTCTGAATCGGAATGAAACCTCTCGAATAGCCCACAGGGAGCCAGTCATGGTCTATTGCAGTCGTGTTGCAACCTACGTGCAGAATAACGTGAAGTTGTAGCGCGTTCAACGCTTGCCTGCCACCTTAAATAGTGGTCAGGCCAACAGTGTGGCAATTGATCTCATTAGGCCTATAGGTAGTGCAGACCATAAAGTGTACAAGAAGCCAGGGAGAGAATGAGGTGAGCAAGGTACAGGGGGGGTCTTGTCTTACCTTGGGGTTGTTTGCAATAAGTGGTTTGTGAAGTTAGTAAGAATAGACCTCTCTTCCTGAAGTAGTGTAGTTCTGCCTTCTACCTATGAAATATAGGTATATAGTTGTGAAGAATGTTGGTTTTGTGGAACCTTTAGATAAGATAAGGGTTGGATGTTAATAAGAAAATAGCATAAGATAAGGGTGTATTGTTAATAAGAAGAGAAGAAGAAAAAAAGGAGGGGAAGAGCTAAGTATTTATAATAGTTGGTCTTTATCCTAGTAATATTACTAAGCATTACTATATATTAAATCTAACTATAAGTAGTTAGAATATATATAACGTCACATTATAGATAATGTTCTATATAACGTTACATGTGACGTTACATGTGACGTTATATATTAAAACTAGCTATAAGTAGTTAAAATATAATATTTTAGGCAAGTATAAAGGTAGGACAGTTTATATTATAATTTACATTATAGCAAGAGTAGTAGCTCTTACTATAAGTAGCTAGAACATAATATTTTAAGCAAGTATATAGGTGTAACACTAGGTCTTAACTATAAGACTTATAGAGGTTTTGTTATATTAGTTTACTTAATAGAGGAGGTAGGG
>JPJW01001960.1:0-12160 GCA_000750755.1 Pseudogymnoascus sp. VKM F-4513 (FW-928)
GGGGGTGTTGCGGCCGAATCGGGACTCGAAGGAGTTGCGGGAGCGGTAGGTGAGGAGGGCGGACATGCGGGCGGCGCCTAGGCCGGCGGTGGGAGGGTCAGTAAAGGGGTAGTACCCGTCGTCGTATTTGGGGTCTGCGTAGATGCTTTGGCGTTGAGCTTCGCCCCAGCTGATGCCCCAGGCGCTGTGGCGGCTGGAGGTGGCGATGGGGACGATGCAGCGGACGTAGTCTGAGCCGAAGTACGCCCATTCGAGGACGAGCATGCCACCCATGGAACCACCGATGACGGCGGCGACCTGCTTGATGCCTAGGTCGTCGAGGAGGAGCTTGTGGAAGCTGGGGGGTGGTTAGTAGGGCACATGGATTGGACGGAGGCGAAAGTAGGGGGCACTCACTTGACATCGTCGCGGATAGTGGTGAGCGGGAACTCGGGCCCGTATCGTTCATTCGCCGGGTTGCCATCCTTGTTCGTGACAGGGCTGGCACTTCCGTATGGACTGCCGAGGCTGTTCATGCAGATAACGAAGAAGCGGGAGATATCAAAGGCGCGCCCAGGGCCGAGCAGCGGACCCCACCAGTCGCTCACGTCTGCGCTGCCGGTGAGGGCATGGCAGATGATCATGGCATTGTCGCCATCTGGGGAGAGCGTGCCGCGGGTGCTGTATGCCAGCGGGGCATTATGAAGGGTGACGCCGGACTCGAGCGTGAAGGAGGGGATGATGGCGATATGCTGGTCTGGGATCAGGGCCGCGAAAGGGTTCTCAGGCTGCGTCTGCGTTCTTTCTTGGACGTATTCAGTCACTGCTTCTCTCAAGGAATTCAAAAGAGAGGGGCGAGGGGGGTTCTGGGGATTTTTTTATTACTGACCGAATTTCGGCGCGGGGTAGCCGGTGGCGGTGGGAGTGGTCAAGCCATTGGCCTGCGGTGCGTCGGTCATCTTCAGGAGGAGGATGAGAGGGTCAAAAGAGCGACTTTCATCGAGTTGAGGGGATTTAAAAGTGACAGCGAAGACCTTATATATATCCCATCTGAGTCATGGTTACAATTGGACGTTCCAGTCTCCCGCAGCGCCATACAAAACTTTTAGAAATGACGTGCGAGAAGGCGTGTCACGTGACCAATTTAATGTTGATAGACAGTTACTAGGATTACTAGTGTACGAGTACGAATAAGAAAGACCGTTAATATATAAAAAGATTAAAACACCCTAGTAAATGACCGTTAAATGGTGGAAAGCCGTTGAATTAACCGTTTGGAATTCAAAGCTATAGAATTGCCATTTCCGGACTAGCGCGCCAGTGAACAATTGGAAAGTCGCGAACTCCTCCATGCGCGAGGAACGAGGCACGAGGAATCAAGAGACGTCGCTCTTTGAATCCAAACCCGAATTTCATCTTCACTTCGCATTACAACGCCAACAACTTCCGCAACCACTGCTGAAGCTTCAGCACCGATACGACACGGCTCTTCATAGCTGTTACCTTTTCGCAAACAAAGAAGATCAATTCACTTCACGACTGTCCCTCATCGAGATACCAACGCCCATGTGCACAGCTTCGTCGCGACTTTTCCGTGCTCGCGGTGCGTGAGTGCGCAAGTGCTTGGAGCTCTCGCGCTACCAATGCCACCGAAGCGGAAGAGGTCTGAGAGAGGGTCTGTTGACTCTGGAGAGAATCGCCCGTCGCCGCATCGACCTGGCAATACTAATCTTGGAGGAGGTCAGGGTCGCGAAGTAGATATGCGCGGCGAAGGCGGGAGAGGAAGGGGGAGGGGAAGGGGCAGAGGAGGCAGAGGTGGAGGCAATTTGTCAAGAAGGGAGTCTACAGAGAGCTTTACTAACTCGCCGTCGACGCCAGGACGTGGGCAGGGTGCCATGTCCCCTCCACCTCGTCCGACTCCGACACCCTCGCAACAGCAGCCGCAGCCTCCTGCGCTGGCGCCTACCCCATTCGCAGCCTCTCCAGCAAAGTCTCCTACACCCGAACCAATGAACGATCCAAGCCCATACGACTACTCCCATGTCACAGACGAGCGCATCGCGGCATGGAAAGCCAGTGGTCGCCAGGAGATTGTCGCTGCTGGTGCACAGTCTCTTGACGATCTGGATATTTTGGATCTTTCGACAATCTTTCAAGAGCTTATACGTTCCGGAGTTGATGGTAGATTAAGCCCCGTGGATGCTGGAAGCTGCGTGCGGGATATCGTCAAACCCGACACTGCTCCTGAGACTCAACAGGACGACAAGATTGATGGCGCCTCGCTATTTCTGGACTCTCTCTCCATCGTTACGGACAACGAGGAATATCAGCCTAGACTACGGAAGCTCGTCGCTGCCACCGGGATTTCGCCGGTTCTTATGCGACAGATGCTCGATACCCAGCTCCTGCAGAACCTTGAGCTCACAAGAGACACATTTTTCAAAGCTGGTATTCGCCAGGTCACCAATCTTCTCTACCGACAGGCAAACCATAACCTTCTTCGCGAGGAGACAGAGGGCTACTCGAAACTTGTCACGGAGCTCTTCACCACCAGCGGCGGCGAACCCCCAACCAGTGAAGTTGTGGAGGAGACATTTGAGCGGATTAAGGGGCTGATTGGGACATTCGATCTCGACGCAGGCAGGGTGCTGGATGTTACTATGGACGTATTTGCAGCCGTCCTCATTAAGCATTATCGTTTCTTCATCAAGCTTCTGCGAGTCAGCTCTTGGTGGCCCCGCGATAATATTCTTCCAGGAGTGGTCACTGAGAATGCCGACCTTCCAAAGTGGGCTCTCCCAGGAGCTTCTGGTGTGATTCCCGCCGACGACGAGAAAAGTAGCGACGAGAAAAGGGAGGAAGAGCTCGACAAGGATGCACGAGATGAAGCGTTTTGGGTCAGGGCAAGGGAAATTGGCATTGATGCTTTTTACGAACTCGGAGGCAGGCGCGCGGTCGACCCCAAAACGAAGGAGCGTCTCGCTGCCAGCAAAGCTAACACCGACGAACAATCAAATGCAGACAGGCAATGGATTGAGGCAACGGGTACGTTCCCGCCACTCGGCAATCAGGTTGCTGCACAATTACTTGGTTTCAAACTACGATTTTATACGTCGCCAGCTCGGGAGAAGGATGATATTCTTCCAGCAAATCTCATGTACCTCACCGCTCTCTTAATCAAAATCGGATTCATCTCGCTGAGAGACTTGTATCCGCATTTATACCCCCTCGACGAAGACATGGAGGCTCTCAGGGCGAAGAAAATGAAGGAGATTGCCGAAAAGGAGAAGCTAAATCGGCCTGGAGGAGGAGCAAACGCGTTAATGATGGCTGGTGCGCTTGCCGACGACACCATTCCTGGCGGTGGAAGGATGCGAGATATCCCTGGCTCAAAACCCGACGCAGGTACTCCCGTTGAAGCAGAGGAAGATAAAGACAAACTGCCAGAGCCTGCCGATCAGAAAGTGCTTCTGCTGGTCAACCTCCTTACAATCGGTGCTATCCCGGAGTCTTTGTTCTTGCTGGGCCGCTTCCCATGGATACCTGAAGCATACCCAGAGGTTCTCGACCTCCTCCATCGCATCTTACACCACTCCGTGGACAAGGTCTTCCGGTCGACGAAGCCCTCCAATGCGGACGAAGTTGTGCTACCCATGAAGAAACTTGCGGATCAAGATCAATCGAGGGTACCAAAGGGAGAAGTACGACGGGTTGCATCAACTCCTCGCAAAGCTCTCCGTTGGCCGTTCCCAGCAAAGGCTGATGTCGGGGATGGTATTTCATATAAGTTCTACTGGGACGAATGGACGGATTCGATACCTGTCTGCCAAACAGTCGACGACGTATTTACCCTATGCAGCACGCTTCTCAACTACTCTGGAGTTAGCATTGGTAGGGATTGCGCATTGCTGTCTAAACTGGCCAGCATTGGCAATCAGAGTTTGTCAAAGGATACTTCGGAGGCAAACCTGGCAAGATGGCAGGATCTTCTCAAGAGGCTTCTTGTCCCTGCTCTCAGCCACACATCGGCCAACACGAACGTTGCCAACGAAATATACGACATGCTCCGTTACTACCCATCCCCTCTACGCTACAATATATATGCCGAGTGGTTCGAAGGACAAACATCCAGGCTACCCGCCATGACCGCGGTGTTTACGCGTGCACGACTGGAGACGTTGAGCACCATGAAGCGCATCAGCAAGACAAACCTGACTGCCATGGCTTGGGCACTGGCAAAGACAGCGTACGCCAATCCCGGAATCGTTTTCAAGGTTGCATTGGATCAGATTGAATCGTACAGTAATCTTACGGAGGTCGTCGTTGAATGTGCCCGATACTTCACCGATCTGGGCTACGATGTTCTCATTTGGTCTTTGATGAGCTCACTCGGAGGGAAGACCAGAAGCCGCACTCGTGACGACTCTGCTCTTTTGACGAGTAAGTGGCTGATTGCTCTTTCCAACTTCTCTGGAAAGGTATTCAAGCGCTACTCGATTATGAACCCCGCGCCAATCCTACAGTACGTCAACGACCAGCTGTATCGAGGCAACTCAACAGACCTTATCATTCTGCAAGAGTTTATCGCCCAGATGTCAGGAGTTGTTCCCGATACAGATTTTACGGACCCCCAGCTATATGCAATGACAGGAGGCGAAGTCCTCCGTCGCCAAACACTTATCAGCCTTCAGGACAAGCGTTTCGAATCCGTAAAGACTGCCAAGAGGCTGATGAAGTCCCTCACGGAGACAAGGCTGGCTGGCCAACTACTGATCTCTATCGCCCAACACCGTCAGGCCGCTATATTCTCCGTTCCTGAAGACGAAGCGCATATCAAATATCTTTCTACCATGGTGGACGATGCACAGCGGATTCTGACCCAGTTTAACGATTTATTACGGAGCAACCTTTCTGTTGACGAATTTGACAATCTTGTTCCGGATACCTGTGAGTTGATGGTTGACTTTGGCCTCGACCCGGCCCTTGCCTTTGCTATTGGACGACCAAGCTTTGCGTACAAGATGGCTGGCGTAGGAGCTGCAGAACTTCCCAAAGAAATCACGGATACAAACGGAGTCCCCGCAGTAACTGATATCGACGGCGATATTGGCATGGACGCTACCGCTGCAGATGACGATGTCGATATGGTTAAAACTCCTGGATCTGGAACGGCCGATGAGCCAGCTTCGGCATCAGAAGATCCCTGGCTAGAAGTTCTCGCACCGCTCATAGAGTCTGTTCGCGTGGCCTTACCCGACAAGCCCTGGGGTCTTCTCAATCCCGAATTTTACGTCACGTTTTGGCAGCTTTCACTCTCGGATATCCAGGTTCCTATGGATAGTTACACTATCGAAAATGCTCGCTTGACGAAGGAGATGGCGGAGATCATGAAAGACCGAAGTGACATGACCAGGCCTGGCATGATTCGCAAAGAAGAGGCAAGAAAGGCTGTTGAAGCAACCAAGGAGGAATTGTTGAACGAGTCGAAAGATCAAATGAGCCAATTTGGCCGCAACAGATCCCGCTTAAATAAGGAGAAGGGGAAATGGTTCAGCAATGTCAACAAGAGATACGACGCCTTAAATGATACTCTCCTCGAAGAGTGTTTCCTGCCTCGTCTTCTGTTATCGCCTAGCGACGCAGATTACGCATTCAAGATGGTCAAGTTCTTGCACAACAGCTCAACGCCTCATTTCAGAACTCTTGGGTTGCTGGCACGACTATTCCGAGGAAACCGACTTCGATCGATCATATTCTCCTGTACCATTCGTGAAGCCGAGTGTTTCGGTAGGTTCCTGAAGCTGATACTGGGAGACCTCGCACGCTGGCACGCGAGCAAAACCATCTACGAGAAGGAGGCATGGGGCCCCAACCAAGATCTTCCTGGATTCGCCAAGAGCTTACACGAGACTACATCGAAGCCAGTAGCTCTCCTTGAATTCGAGGATTTCCGTAGGATATTCTTTGGCTGGCACAAGAACTTAAACATCGCTTTGAAGTCCTGCCTAGCCGGAACAGAGTGGATGCATATTCGCAATTCCATCACAGTGTTGAAAGCAGTCGTTGAGCACTTCCCAGCGGTTGACTTCATGGGCAAGGCGTTCCAAAACGCTCTCGTCACACTTGCCAAACGCGAGGAGGGGAAGCGTGAAGATCTGTCTCTTCTGGCCAATGCATCCATGCCGGAATTGAAGAAGAGGGAGAAGAAGTGGGTTATGCCGCAAGCGTTTGCAATCAATCTGGTAAGTCAATCAGCCACATCAGCTTTTTTCATCTGCTAATCAATCTCAGGGTGAATCAAATCAAGCCAATGGACAGGCCAAGACGGCGAAGGGTGGATCACCCCAAGTGGACGGCAAATCAAAGTTGAAGCCAACAGCCCCCGAGTTCAATCCTACTTCAAAAATATCGTAAGTGATACATTGTGGTCCCACCAAAAAGACATCGCCTAACGTAATGCAGCTCAAACGGGAAACCGGAACGCAAACGAAAAGCAGGAGAGGTCGAAGATGGCGAAGTTGATGATGCAAGGGCTGCCAAGGCTGCTGCTACTGGAGGTCCCGTCGCTTCGGAAGCAAATGCAACCCCTCTGCCACCGAGACAAGGTAGTCTTCCGAAGGTCCCCGCTACGAGTGAACGTCAAACCGGCCCTCCTCCGCGGCCAGATTTCATACGGGGCGCGGCAAACCAAGATAGACCGCCATCGAGACCTCCTTCCAACCTTCCTACTCGCCCTGAAGTGCCTATTCCTCACGTTCACCCTGAACGCAACCTTCCGGCGCGCGGTGCTGGCCGCAGAGACGCACACCAGCCAAGAGCCGACTATCCTGCGGACAGTTCTCGTTGGCCTCGTGATGGCTCTGGTCACGATCGCCGAAGTCTGGATGCTCGTGGTCTTGAGAGGCCGTCTGATCGGCCACCATTTGATCGTGATGGTCACAGGGACCGCGTCGATCCCCTTCGCCGCGGAGCTGAATTCTTCCCTGGTGACAGGGACCGTGGAAGGCCACCTCTGGATGCACGCGGCTCAGATGTGAATGGTCGACCCTCTCGCGAGGATGTGGTCCCCCCATCTAGGTCCGCACCTCCACAAGCAGACCAAGGCTCCGCACTGGCGGACCCTGCGGTTAACCCTGCCCGCGCAGCTCTCATTTCTGCCGGGTCGGATACTGCGAGGTCTGGCTCTCCCCGCGGATTCGCGGATGATAGGAGCCGCCCGAGGGCCCAATCACCAAGACGAAGTGATCGCCATGGTGGCCCAGACAGGGATGTGGACGTAAGGAGAGGAGATCGCATCCCTGGTGACCGCGATGCCAACCAAGTTCCACCATTCCCATCTCGCGATAGCGACAGAGCCGCCGAACGGTCCAGAGACGCGTTTCAACCAACAGCTGCGCCAAAACGCCCGATTGACCTGGACCATGGGAGATTGAATTCTGCTGGCAGACAGGGCGAGTCGAGCTTTGGTCGCCTTAATCCATCGTCGCCTCCTTTGCAAGACGTGCCCTCTGGACCGAGAACTTCTTATGGACGTGGAGGTAGCAATAGACAGGCCAGTAGCAACATGTCTCGTTCCGATACAAGACAGCAGGGGCCACCTCGACCGCCGACGCCTGACAATGCACCCCCTTCTGGGCCAGCTGGTGACCGCTCTCAATCTGGCACAGCCAATGCAGTACCCGTCCATCCTGAACGTATGCGCCATCTTGGACAGGATACCCAAGCTCAGGGTACTCAGGCAGCCCCGGCGCCTCCAGCAAATGCTGCACCAGAAGGAGTCCACCCATCTCGTATGCGCGGTTTCCAGGAGACCCCATCCCTCCCTGGAGCTACTCAATCACCGCAGCAATCGGGAAATGTGAGACAAGAATCGTCTCAATTGAGCTCTGGCACTCCATCTGGTCCCAGAGGCCAGCAAACGGGACCTTCAACGCCTACATCAGCTTCATCGAATGTCCCTACTGGTCCCTCCTTCCCGCCTGTGGATCGTGTTAGAGGACCTATGAGACAACTTGCAGGCATCAACAGCACTCTACAACAAGCAGGGCAGACCGAAAGACCGAAAACGTTTGATCGTCCCAATGACCGCAATATCAACGTTCGCGGTAGAGGCGGTGCGTCGTCATCAGCCATGTCAGGCTTTCCCTCCTCGGGCCCATCTACCCCCAGCAATGCACCCCGTCCTGATACACGAGATGGCGGCCAAGGTAGGGGAATGGGTGCACCTGAGCCATCACCAGGAGACCAATTTGCCAACCGCTTCAGCCAGGGCACGGGCGATGAACGACCTGATGGCCGCAGCAGCTCAACGCGTGACTCGGGACGACACGAACGCTCCGGGCGCAGCAGTCATCGGGCCTCAAGGTCGCACAGCCGCGACCGTAGCCATAAGGAAAACATCCCCGGCCCCGATCCACGGGCGGAGATGATGGGCGAGCGACCTGACTTCCGGGGAAGCGGGCGCAGAGATGGCGAGCGAGAGTCGAGTCGACGCACTTCGGGGCGAAGCGGACCGTCAACGCCTGGGGAGGGGAGGGAGCGCGAGAGCAGGCGCGAGGGAAGGGATGCCGATAAGAGAGGAGATGGGGGAGCGGCGATGAGGGGAGAGCAAGGGTTCAGCCGTGGTCAGGGATATCCACCGCAGCCCCAGGGAGGACATATGCCACCGTCTACACGCGGCGAGGGCGGACGATCGCGCGGGTCGAGGAGTAGTAGGGGTGGTGCAGATGAGAGGCGCGAGTCGAGGAATAGCCGCGACGATGGGACGGGGAGTATTGGGAAGAGAAGGGGTGAGGATAGGGGTGGTCAGGATCGTGGACGCGATAAGAGAGCTAGACAGGCGTAGTGACCTGCGGACAGACATTGCATGCTTGCATTAGGGGTTTCTTTTGTGTATTAGGGGTTTGTGTGGTGGTGATGTGGCAGGAACATTCTACGGTGAAGAGGCTTTAGATATACTGCACAGATGGAGTGATGGGATCTGTATTGGCTCTGAGGGAGAATGGCTGTGTGGCATCGCGCCGGCGTTTTTGTTTTGAAAGGGGGTTGCATTGAGAGCGTGGAATGGGGCATTAAACTCAATTTGTATTATAGAGCTCTATTTTGAATGGTATCTCGATGAGATGGACAAGTTTTGTTTATTTTTTATCTTTGACTTGAGTGGATAAAGTGTTAATTGCTATTCATAGCTATAGAATGTAGGAAAGTGAGGTTGAGGTGAGGTTGACCCCCCAAGATGGGGACCTCGCCTCCTGAAGTTTGTTTACAGGCGACCTCCCCCCCCCATATTCCACAACCAACTTCGATATCGTAAATTCACCCTCGAAACCCAACAACTTCTTACAGCTATTTTACTTCAAGTCCAAAGATCGATTCTTCTTCTTGCTACCTTCCTTTAACTTTTTTTCAAAGATTGATCTTGCAATTCTCTCTCTATTCCAATCACAACAGTGTCTCCTCTGAGAAATTCAACTTCTCGGGCGACCTTCCTTCAAGTCCAAACCTTGCTACCAGCAATTACTATTTGCTCCAATCAATACTTGCAAGATTCAAGTCTCACTCGAAGCTTCTTCTAGATCTTATATACCAAGCACAAAGTTTGATTTCCACAGTTCGTCTTCAACAATACACACAATATCGATTCTCATTCGGGGAACCCTACCGACGAACTTCAATTCAAGTCCAAAGCTCAATACCAGAAGCTCCTCTTTTCTTCAAGGCTTTACTCAAGATTGGGATTGTGCTTAAGCTCTTCCAGCAACCTTGCTCCAAGTATAAAGTTTGATTTTGACACTCACTCTCAACCCACTCACAACATCGGAGTCTCACGATAAGAAATTATTCCACCAACTTACCTCATTCAACTCCGAAGACTGGACTCAGAAGATTGCCTTTTCTCACAAGCTATTCACGACGTCGAAGTCGTATTCAACAAACCTTCCCAGCGACCTTGCTTCAACCCCGAAGCTTGCTTCTTTCCAACGACCTTGCAACAAATCCAAGGTCGATATCACCAATTCTTCTTCGTTCCAAAGATATATATAAGACCAGACCTTTGTAACGGTTTTACTATAAGTCTAAGACTGTATCAGCAATTCGTCTATACACCAAAGCTACTCACCACATCGGATTCCGTCTGATTAACCCAAGTAACATTGTCGATTTGCAAAAGTCGATTCCAGAAATCCAATCACAATGCCAGTAACAAGATCGGAAAAGCGTCAGAGACTGTCTTCTGAGCAGTCTCAGCCACAAAACAACGCACAAACTTCAGAGCTCGAACCGAACAACTCTACTTCACGTCCCAAGAAGCGTTCAAAAAAGCTTCCTTCAGGTTCAGACGCAGCTCCAAGCAACATCGACACCGCCCCCACTGGTCCAAAGCCAGACACAGGTTTCACTACACCACAAGAGCCAAGAACAAGAAACCTTCGTTCACGTTCATACGTGACCTCAAGTAACAAATCCGATGTTGTCAACACCCCAGAGGTGGAATCTGGCAAGTCTCTATCACGCTCAGAGAAGCGTTCAGAGCAGCGTCGTTTGAAAAAGCTGCAGTCGCGTTCAGAAGTGCCATCAAGCAACAACAGAACTGTTGAATCTGAATTGAAGTCAGACCTGGGTCCATACCCGCCACAAGAGCCCCGCACGAGAAACCTCCGTTCACGTTCATACGTACCTTCGAGCTTGATCAGCACTCAGGCACCTGCTCCAGAGCTGGATATGAGATCCTATAATCCAGAAGAAACGGGCGCTAAAAAGATCCGATTACGTTCATACGTGAGCTCGACCAGCAAATTAACTGATAACATCCTAGAGATGATGAACGCCCCACAAGGTGGAGTAGGAGCGACAGAACTTCCTTCGGATCCAAAAGCTTCCTCGAGCAAAAACGGCAAACGTCCATCAAGCCCAGAGCCTGACATGCGCTCCTCTTCATCTCAAAAAGAGTTATCGCGTCAGAAGAAGAAGCCCCGTTTGTTAAAGGCGGCTGCTGCCAATGACGCCCAAGCCCCTCAGTCTTCAGCAAGTAATGCCCCCCCACGCCTCAAGTTGAACTTGAAGAAGCCCAATCCGGGTCTTAAACTATCTCAGGGCGACTCTGCTCTGCCCTCCGACGGCATCTCCGTCCCATTCTTGGAAGGCCTGCTTTCTTCAACCCCTTTTTCACAAGCGACACCTGCTTCAGCCCCAAAAGACCTGTCTTCACCACTTTCAGAGAGCAAGTCTACTCCAGCTTCACAGAATCTATCTTCTCCACTTCCAGGAAGCAATACTCTTCCATCTTCAGAGGGCAACCATGGTTCACAATCAGAAGACAACGATTCTCCACTATCCGATAGTAACTCTCCTCCATTGTCCAGAAGAAGCGCGGCACCGTCTCCAGAACCACAGCCGCAGCCGCAGCCAAAGAAAGAGGCAGCTCCCCACCCAGAAACCGCCACAGATGGAGTATCCTCCACTCCAAAGTCCAAGAGCAAGGGCAAGAATCCTGCCTCAAAGATAGACTCGAGGTGTTCGACGCCCAGCTACGAGCTGTCCCCAGAAAAGCAAGGCCAGTACCGCGCTGAGCGAGAGAAGGAGCCACTGCGCGTCGCCGATCAGCAGAAGACCCTTGCGACAATGGATGATTTCAAGAAGGGCTTCCGAGATCTATTGACGCACATCCGCGCGCCGAGGAAGAACAGCCATATGAAGAAGAATCCCAATGAGCATATGTTCGCGCTGAAGCTGAGTCCGCAGCTAGCTCTTATGGCGCCGTCTCAGTGGCACGCTGGGATTTATGTCAAGGATGTATGCTTTGACTCAACGACTGGGGATATGACGGCCTGGGTGATGGGGCATTTAATGGACGTCGTCAAGACTGATGGCTTGGGGTGGGGTCAGATTGCGATTGAGCTGACTGAGGGAGGCTCGTTGGGGAAGGTTTCAAACTGGGGATTTAACCCCAATTGCTCGCATAAGTTGGAGACCTGCTTCATCAATAGCAACGTCGACATCCTCCTCTGCAAGAAGACGCTCTCCGCCATCATTACCTACCACCACCAGTGGAAGTGTGTAAGTTTTATCCCTTTCTTCCCGATCCCGCAACCCCTATTCCAACCGATGGCGTTCGTTCAGAATTTCCATTCCCCGGCCTCCAAGCCATGAAACTTCAGGATCTTTTTTTTTTTTTTTTTTT
>JPJW01001961.1:0-15863 GCA_000750755.1 Pseudogymnoascus sp. VKM F-4513 (FW-928)
CCCCATTTATCCCAAACTATCCACCCTAACACCCTCCACCTCCTCATCCCTAACATCCTGCTTAATCACACATCCCAAAAACCCCCCATCCGGGCAAATCCCCTCCCTCACAAGCTCCTTATCCCACGGTCCCGTCGGCCCATCCACAAACTTCCTCCACCCCCACCACCAGCTCTGTCTTGAGTCCCAATCACCATACTGCTTATCGCCCCAGTGCCCTCTGAACCTCATCGCGCCCTCCGGGTTCTCTCCGCCTCCAATATCCTTCGCGCCTGTGAAATCCTTGGTGGAGACGTCGTAGGTGTACCAAAATGCGTTTAGTGTTGGATCCCACAGCGTTCCGTTGGACGAGTAATCCGTTAGGAGGAGGTTGAAGGGGAGATGTGTGCCGGGGAGTAACATATCATGTCTCCCCCTCGACGCATAATTCGCATGCGTCCCCCTCGCCGAGTACCCCACCGGTCGTTGCCCAATCTTCTCAACAGCATCGTAGGCGAATGCCTGACCGCCGCCGTGCTGGGAGTACCAGATTGCTTGCGGCGCGCCGTCAATGAAGCGGATCATGTTGTGTTCCCAGTCGCCGACGTGGTCGCCTAGTTCCTGGCCTAGGACGGTGGGACCGCGGTTGTAGGAGTAGAAGTAGGTGTAGAAGACGTCGACTATGGCGGGGGAGCGCGGGACGGCGATGATGGCTGCGGAGGTGGAGGCGGTGCGGCCGGTGGAGAAGGGCTTGGTGCCCGTGAGCCAGGGGGGGGAGGTGGTCACGTCGAGGTTGGAGGTTAGGTAGATGTTGAGGCCGGAGGTGCCGAGAGAGTTGAGGATGTCGAGGTTGGCGAGGGTGAGGGTTTTATTCGAGGTTATGGCGGTGTGGTCGAGGGCTGGGTGGGTGTTTTGGATGTGGGCTGCGAGAGAGGAGGGGAAGTATTCTTCGTATTCGTCGAGCCAGACGAGGGGTGCTGAGAGGGGGGTTAGACTGGCGTGCGGCGAGAGATGGGGGAAGACGAACCGTAGTCTATTGCGTATGAAGGGATGGACCCTTGGAGATGGGGACGTCGGTCCCTGTTTACCACTCGCGTGTAGCTTGGTTTAAATATGAGCGCCAGAGTTCCTATAGTGCAAAGAGCCTAGAAGCCAAATGTTAGCCAAGAGTTATCTGTCGTGATGGTAGAGCACCGTACCAGTGTATAAGAAAGGACGCGGCGCCGTCTCCTCTGCTTCGTCCATCTCGCCGTCGCCCACTCTATGGGCTCTTCAAACTCCCCTTTCTCTATACCAGCCTTCTCTATATCCATGATAACAACGATTTCTGCCACTTGGGCTGAGGTTCTATATCTTTATGTATACTGTAAAGCATGCCCACGTGAGCCTAGTATGTGTCACACTCCTGATCACCCGCCGAGGCCATTCACAAGTAGTCCAAAACAAACTTCCGGGTACGCTGCAATAAACAATTCGTTGTTTTTCGACTTCAGCTCACATAGTGATTGAGAAAACCTGTCCTCATCTACGATGGTCCTCAATGGACTGTCGTCGCCAGTTGTCAGACATTGTGTTACTTCCTAAGTCCTTGTAAGCGCGAAGGCAGGGGCCCCAACGTTCCTGGGGTTGGGGACGATGACGGCATGCCGCCTTATCTTATCTACCCGGTATAATTCCCCTGGCAGCGACAGCAGCCAACAATTGCTGGGAGAAAATATAAACACAAACAAATGAATGTGCATTCAGTTAACTGATCCATGCATATCACTAAATCTCAGAGTTGCTTAAAATGATCAATATTGATTGGTATTGTCACTATCTCAAGCAGAGGTTACTGTCCCTTGAATCTTCATGCTGTGCATGGACTCTGCACAATCTCCTACTTCTTTATTCTATATAAAGATTGCCATCACACCATAGCATCCCTATAGAGCATGGGGCGTGATGTGATTTGTGGCGTGGCTGCCCGCACTATCCATGTGGGATATGTCGCAAATACCGAGGCTTGTGGGTAACTGGTATAACACCCAAGGTGCAATACCGAAGCGATCGCCTTGCAAGTCAGTCTTGCATGTCGGCTTAGAGGGCTGAGACCTTGCGCAATAGCCAGTATTATGGCTCGCGCATATCTCTGGGAAATTGGTTTCTGGGCTTGATCCTGCTGGGCTCGTCGATGTAGTGGTTTGTGCCTGGTCGTGGCTCCGTTCGAAAGTGCCTTCAGCTCCTATCGGCCGGCTCACCGTCCTCGCCCAACCTCTTCACTTCCGTTCTATCCATGACTCCCGTATCTAAGCGGACCTTGGCCACCTCTTCTGCGACCACAGCCTCCCAAGACTGAATCAAGGGGTGTGCATCAACGACATCCTTCCACCCTTCAACGCTGTCTTGTACGTCGTATACCCAAATGCCGTCCTCACCCCAGTACTGTCTGCCAAAGACACCCTCAGTGCATAGGTCATTGCGTGCCTTCACGACCAAAGCCTTCAGCCTCTCGGTCTCTGGTTGAGATCCAGTGCCCATTCGGACTCCGCCATCATCGAAGGCCGGGGCACGCTTAGCGTCTGGCTTCGCAACCGCAGCCCATATCCCTTCCAATGTTCCTAGAATTTCGCCTATCCGCAAGCCCATAGTTGCACCTAGGCCATACCCCTCGTCGAACCCTTCTTGGATCGTCGTGCCTTTCGCAAACGTCAAGCCGTCGCGGTATCCAGCTGTGCTATGCGCAGAGCGGAGTCGAGGGACCTCGGAGGGCTCATCGTTACGGGTTGATCTCGTGGCGTAAGAGAAAGTCGGGGATGATGGTGCAGACCCGAAGACGTCGTCGAGATTGTTTGCCTCGTCCTGGCGAGGAGGAGATGGTGGCGGGGAATGGCGGGGTTGTGAATATGAGGGCTGGAAGGTATCGTCGCGGAACATGGTGGCGGCTTGTTCTTCAGCCAGGAAAGATGTACGGTAATGATAATATGCAAGGGTGCTGCTGTGGTGCTATACGCACTGTTGGGAATTCAACAATCAACAGTTGTGTGCCCTGTATTTGCTGCTTACAGTCCTTACAGTCCTTACAGCACTCTGAAGTGGGGTAAATAATTTACAATTTACAAAAGTGGCCCAGAGAGCTTACCAACAACGGCAGAACACCACACCGCCTTCTATAATTAGTGCAGATCGCGGACCGCGCCCGCCGGGTTAATATCCCCCGTCGTACTGGGGCTGGTGGGGTTATTGGAGCAACAATGTCCGGCAGCACCACAGAAACATGGACACACAACAGAACAACTCATCTGTCGTGTCTGTCCAATGGTGGGGATCATCCTCATCCCCCTCTCCCCTTCACACCCCAAACTTATCCGGTGTATCTCCAACGGCATACACCATACATTACACCACACGGCACTCCGGTACAGTACATATTCAATATACCGTCTCTTTTCTCCATATATCCCCATTCCCCATGTCTACTCTGCCTGTGTACACAATGGCATGGTGTGGTACCATCTTGGCTGCTTGTTCATCTTAAGTAATCCAGTTAGTAAGTGCTGCTGTATTACTCTGCATCGGCGTCTTTTATCTTGTCTCTTTCGGTCTCTTCTCTTCCTTTTCTCTTAGTGCTCCCTCCCTCTATTCAGGCAGAATTCCTCCGGGCGCCGAAGACAAGAAGAAAAAGCAAATTATACGTGTCCGTAGATGCCCCGAGCCCCCACTTCACAGACCGATAACGAGTGAGTACCCCCCGTCCTCCAACACCCTGCCGGCCGCCTGTATCGGAGAAACTAATAGTCAAGTAAGGGACAAGTAATCAAATCCTGCAGACAATCTGTGCGACCGAACACCACAGAACCGATTCAACGACTGAGACCCCGCCGAACCGATCTCCTCACAGTTTCTTGCCGCGGCCGCACTCTGCATCGCTCTATCCGTCATCAACGTCCTCGTATCCATCTGCGCAAATCGTAGGATGGATTCTGAATTGTCGAAGCAAAGCCTCTGGGTCCCTCGCCGGGGCTCCACGGCCTCCCCAATCGAGTCTCCCACCTCCCCCGCCACCGGTTCCCAAGCACAGCCATCGGTCCCAGAGAACACTGAGAACGATGCCGACCCCTCCCCATTGTCCCCGACATCCACAGAGCCACAGCAGCGTCAAAGACGGGATTCGCGCGTCAAGAATACCGGGCGGCGCATCGCGCAGATCGTCAAATTGAAGCCCGAGTTTGTGGAACAGTACAAGGAGTACCACGCGAATGTGTGGCCCGAGGTGCTAAAGCAGATCCGGGAATGCAATATCCGCGACTGTAGGAACCCCTGGTATCCATATTGTTCGGGCAGTTACTAATGAGATCCAGACTCGATATTCCACGACCCTGGGACTGGCATACTCTTTGCTTCGTTCCTGTATGTGGGCTATGGGTTCGCAGATGACATGGAGCGCATGCGGGACAACCCGAAGGTGAGGGAGTGGTGGGCGCTGACCGACGGGATGCAAGAGTCTCTTGTTGAAGGGGCGGTCTCTAGCGCAGACGGTGGGTGGTGGAGGGAGGTAGAGAGCGTGTTCTATACTGCATGAGAAGAATGCGCCCAGATGATGCAACACTTTGAGCGCCAAGGGCAAGTTCACAGGAGTGAGAAGGTGGAAAGGTGGAGTGCAGGTTGTATGGTCACTCCTAGGGTCTAACAATTGATCAATGATAGCTATCAAGGTTGGGAGGAGCCAAGCTCTTATGTATCGGCGGAACAGGTTCGCTACTTGTGCATATAGCCGAGGAGTTTTATAACACTGCAATACTCCACGAGCTTATCGTGCCATATCCCACCTATCTACCTTTCCACCAGCCCTTTAACCAGTCGGCTAGTCATAACTTCCCAAACAATCCTCCGAATATGCCCTTCCCCGTGCCGCCCCCGGTCCCCTCTCCACTCCGGCGAGCTTGCCGCTCAATCCACTCCCTCAGCCACTGTTCATTACTCATATTCCGCACGTCCGTCTCCCTCTCTACCACCTCCCCTCTATCGAAGACGACCAGCGTCGGCAGGGAGGAGATTATGAAGTCCATGCCAAGGCTACTCCCCATATTCTCTGGCGCGTCGAACTCGACCTCGATGAAGCCAACCTTGTTCGCGGGATCAGCGGGGCAGGGCGGCGAGTCAGAAGATATGATATTGTAGAGGATTGGCGAGATGACCTTGCAAGGCGGGCAGTAGCCTGCGGACCAGTAGGTAATGAGGGGCGTGCGGGACGACGTTGACAGGAGGATAGTCTCGTGCAGAGTGTCAGGGTGGCGGACGCTGGTGGAGGGTGGGGGTTAGCGGTGTAGGACAGAAAGTGGAGAGTGATGGCGGGGAAGGGACCACTTACGGCTTGTAGATGCGGTTTTGGGACGATCGGGGTGCGGACGAGGAGAACTGGCGAATGCTACGGATGCATACTCGCACGGTGGATGTGGTGGAGGGGATCCTGATCGTCATGATTTACGGGTGCGTGCCGGAGCTTCTCGGTGAAGATGATAATAATTGTAGGGTTTATATGGCTGCTTCACATTCGAGTGGCATCTCACATGCAGGTGTGCAGACCTCGTCTCACGCCAAAACAGGGTGCTGGCATGGATACGAAGCCTAAGATGCACGTCGTGCGTCATAGTTCGTCGGAGCGGAACATCTTTAATTCGGAGGGTCCGCGGTAGTGCTGAGGCGAGGCGTCAGTCATATGCCCCGTGGATTGTTGATAGGTGAGGACGGTGAGGCCATTTATTGACATTAAACACGTTTCTGTATCTGCGTGACCGTTGCTGTTGTATAGATCCGTGGCATTGGAAGATATATTTCTACGTTGATCCCGCATACCGCGCAACAACAGACGACATCACTCATCACTCTTCCTGCTATCTCTCAACAACCCCGAAGACTCCTTTCCTCCAGGCATAAACACGGCTTCAGAGCATATCAACTACCCTGGTCTCCCCCGCCTTCTAGTTCTTTAACCCCCTACCCGCGTTTGCCCTAGACCTCCCTATTCCAACATCTGATCGTCGTCACCGCCTCCCGTCCGCAGGCTGCGCCTAACCCTTTCCGCGGAGCGCTGAGACATATAGCTCTTGGCCAGCGACCCCCACCGACTATCAAGGTGTCATATGCAAGGGTAGCAACAGACAGATAACATGGCATAAAGCCCTCGAGTCAACATACTTGCTCGTATCATTATCGTTGCTCAAAACACTGCCAGGCGACAGTGTCCCAACTCGAGTTCTTGACTACTTTCAACCCTGCGCTGCTAAACCACTACATATATTGCATCCTGGGCGCCGTTCACATTCATATACTACTTGCACTAAACCGATATATATCTCTTATCTCCCATGGAATCCTCCTTAGACTCACAGGACGGCGAGAAGCCTCCACGCTCGCGATGGCGCTCGTTCTTCGGGCGCAAGGGAGGCACCCCAGGATCGCAGCCTGACCAGGCCAACGACGGCAGCTTGCCTTCGAAATGGAGCATGGGCGTCCTGAACGATAGGGAAACCCATGAAGTGCCTGGTATGTAACCTATTCATTGCGTCCCGCCCCAGCAAATCCTGTCTACGTCCAACGTACTAATAACAAGAACAGGTTCCGTTCTCCTCCTTGCCAACCTTCGAAATGAACCGCTCGGTTTGCGAAACGCACCGGCTCGCACTTCGCACTCTTCTCTCCCTTCACAATACCCGTCGCCATCACCAACACCGTCACGAAGACAAATGAGAAGGGCTCACTCCGATTTTGCATCAAAAAAGAAGACGAGTGACGGCACTATCGTCCTCGAGCCACAACCCGAAGATTCAGATAATGACCCCCTAAACTGGCCGGCATGGCGTCGTGATAGCGCGCTTCTATCTTTGGGCCTATACTGTATGGTTGGCGGAGGAATGACATCCGTCCTTGCGGCTGGGTTCACCGACGTCGCGGAGACCTACAGTGTTTCGGTGCCACAGGTCGCTCTGACCACAGGTTTATACATGATGGGGTTGGGAGTGGGTTCGGTTTTTGCGAGCCCAACGGCCATTCTATACGGGAAGAGACCTGTATACCTGGCTGGCTGTGTACTCTTCGTTGCGACCTCAGTCTGGTGTGCGGCATCACCCAGCTATCCATCTCTGGTAGCTGCGAGAGTGTTGCAGGGCATGTCTGTTAGCCCCGTAGAGTGTCTCCCTTCAGCTACTATTGCTGAGATTTTCTTTTTGCATGAGCGGGCGTACCGGATTGGCATTTATACCCTTTTATTACTTGGTGGGAAGAACTTGGTGCCTTTGGTTAGCGCTGCCATCATTGAGGGACTAGATTGGAGATGGGTGTTTTGGTATGTAATCCCAGCTTTTCAGCCGTTAATTTCAGTACTGACTTCTTTAGGATTGTTGCCATAGTTGTTGGCTTTTGCGGAGTTCTTGTCTTCTTTTTTGTCCCAGAGACATTCTGGGATCGCACGCCTCGTCCTAGAGGGCGGACATTGTCCAGACTTCCAAGCGTCGTGCAAATGTACCACAGCGTGGCTAGCACCAACAGGAAGAAGGCAAAGGACGACGGCGATTTGGATGAGGGAAAGAACGTCACCACTCTTGATTCAAATGTAGCCACCCCAAACGTTGGCGATGGACCTAGCACACCTCGGCCCAGGCCAGGATTAGGCCGAAAGAAGACACCGCTTCACGTTGGATTTTCTGTCCCAAACTCAAGGCATGCAGACGGACCACCTGACGCAGATTACTTTGGACTTCCAGTATCTCCAAGCGCGGATCGTAATAATGTTGCTACCCCAACTATATCTATTGATCAGGGTGAAGCAATAGAGGCTCCTATTCCAGCAGCGCGCCCACAAACATCACAAAGCCAATCCCAGGAGCCGGGTCTTGCAGCCACTGATCTTTCCAGCAGACCGATGAGGGAGAGAGCTGAAAGCCCTGGGGTAGCTCCCGGAACTGGCCTCTCTCCTATCCCTTCTGACTTGGAGGCCGCCGTCGGAAACTCGCCTGGGCGAAACTCCAAGACCAATGAAAAGTATACGACTGTCCTTAGAAGTGCCCCCAAGCGCTCTTTTATCCAACAGCTGCGTCTGTACGAAGGCCGGTTGCACCAAGACAACTGGTTCCGTGTTGCTATGCGCCCATTTATTCTCTTCGCCTACCCAGCGGTCTTGTGGTCAGCAACAGTCTACGCGTGCTCAGTCGGTTGGCTCATCGTGCTCTCCGAGACTGTCGCCGTCGTCTACCGTAACCCAGAATCATACAACTTCTCTGCTCTGGGTACTGGACTCATCTATCTCTCTCCCTTCATCGGCGGCGTCCTTGGAACGGTCGTGGCGGGGAAGGTGAGCGACGTGATTGTGCGTGCACTTGCACGTCGCAACGGTGGACTCTACGAGCCCGAATTCCGGCTTGTTATGGCGGCTCCTGTCGCGCTGACTACTGTTATCGGGCTTATGGGGTTCGGATGGTCTGCTGAAAACCACGACGCGTGGATTGTGCCGACGATTTTCTTTGGTATGATGTCGTTTGGGTGCACGTTGGGCAGCACAACGGCTATCACATTCTGCGTGGATAGCTATCGGCAGTACGCTGGTGAGGCTCTTGTGACTCTCAACTTCTCGAAGAATATCTTCCACGGGCTAGTCTTCAGTCTGTTTGTCAACAAGTGGATCGACTCCAAGGGCTTGAAGGATGTGTTCCTCGCGTTGGGTGGGATTCAGCTCGCTCTGTTGGCGATGACGATCCCGATGTATATCTATGGGAAGAGAGCAAGGATGTGGACTGTGCGGATGAATCTTATGGAGAGATTTTGAGGAGTTTGACGCTGGGCATTAGTTTATATTGAAATTGAGGGCGGGGGGTGCATTTTTCTTGGGAGGTTGCAATAGGCTGGTGTAGCATGGAGCTTGCATACATCGTTGGAGTTACATCTTCTGTACAGCGCGGGACTGTTTAGTTTATTCGATTGTTTATGATGCCGTATGACCTATCACTCATATCCCCAATATAATCTGATCTCAGACTGCTCCCACATTACACTGGTGAACACAACGACAACTAGTTTAACACCTTTATTCCCATACATAGGCCGGAAGACCCGTGCCATTCAGCTATTTATTATGTTGTACTCATTACATTACTCAACGCTGCCACTCTCCATAGTAAATGAACATAAAATAACGCCGCAGGCCATGCCGTTATCCTTCCTCTCCAGTACCCATGCGAGTAAGGGAACTCCCTGCGAGTTTTTACCCTGTTATACAAAGCACCTTAGGTGCGCTTAGAAGCTAAGAAATCCGGAGATGATACCGTGGTCGTTGACAGTGCTACTGTATATACATAGTGGCCCGTTCAGGGCGATTTTCGTTAAAAAGGTTGTCCGCCTGGCTCTCATGTCGAGTGGAACGAGTGGAGCAGGTAGAGAATACCAAATATGATGAATGCGACGGCTCCACCAAGAGTTACTGCATTTTATAATTAGCAAGACGGAACTATAGACGCCAAAATGGATAGGATTAAACTCACCAACTCTCAAGGATACTCGGCCGGCAATTGCCCTTCCTCCAATGACTGCGACGCCAGTGCAAACCGCATGTCCGCAAATGGCTCCTGCAGTTACCCACCAGTAATCCTGCCCGGCTGCCATAGCAATAGTAGCGATCTGACTCCTGTCGCCCCATTCACCCAAAAACGTCATAACAAAGGTTTGAACCCAGGCTGGACTCAACAACAGAGATACCAGATTGCTGAATCCAGCTGCTGCATTCTTCAGAGCTGAACCCGGGACTGGCGATGAGCCTCGCGACGATGATGGGCTCCTTGGTGGGGATGGCAGGCGTGTCTTCGATCTCGACTTCCTCGAGCTGTGACCCAGGCCCATCTCCAAGGCATATGGAGATGCTGACGAGCGACGACCTTGCTGACGCAGTTCAAGTTCCTTCTCCTCAAGTTCCATTTCGACTTCTTGCATTTCCGCGGCAACACCCTCGTGCGGGCTCATAGCCTGTCCCTCTCTGAACATCTTCACGCCAAATATCAAAAATAGAATTGCTGCCATGAAGTTGGTAAAGCGTTGTGGAAGCAGGCTAGGAACGGCATGGCCGAGAACTGCGGAGAGGACGGTCATGGTGATCAAAGCAGAGAAAGCCGCAGAGAAGACGAGGATCCTATCATGCTTCATGGCCATTAAGGCCGCGATGAGGAAAGTCTTGTCGCCGATTTCAGAGACGAGAATCATAGTGAGGGAGAGGACGAACGAATGGAGGGGCTGGATGAGGCCTTCAACCCCCTCCGCATCCGCGTCAGATTGGTCAGTTTTGGCGGGTTTTGTGAAATCCAAGTGGTCCTTGTGTGCAGAGTCGGGGATTGGATGTGGTAAATCTACCGGTTTCTTCGGTAGCTCATCGGGTTTCTGTATAAATTAGATCTGGATGTACTGTAAACACTCAATATAAAGACATACCTCAAGTCCTGCAAGCTCGTAATCATCATCAGGATCCGCCTCTTTAACTTTCGGCTTCTTTGTATCCTTGTCTACCTTTTCGGCGCCAGTGTCAATCAGCTCCTGTTCGCTGTGTGGTAGCGGAGGGGCTTCCTTCGGCGGGTCTGGCTTCTTTTCCAGTCGCTCTCCAGTCTGGCCCTCCTGTGCCTTCCTATCTTTATCCTTCTGGCTAACCCCTCCCTCTGTGCCAGTCGTCCCATCTTTTGGTAACTGCCGTTCAGGATCGTTCATGACACCATCGTTCACATCAGGTATTTTCTGGCCATCAGACGGTGCTCCTTTCAGGGATGTTTGCTTCTTGGGGTCGACAAGCTCATCGGAAGTGCCTGTTGGCTCTGGCTTCTTTCTATCCGAGTCGACAAAGGGGCCAGCGTGCGGCTTGCCATCCTTTCCATCAACGGGCGCATCCTTCGTTCCAAGGAGGCCCGGGGAAGTGGGTTTCTGGCCCGCGAGCTGGGCACCAAGATCGGTGGCCGAAGGTGCGATGTCTCTTGCAACGGCAACGTTCGTTGGGGTTGGGGTGTCCAATCCATCAGCTGCAAGAGCGGCAGCTGCTGCCAACGAGGGGACGAGCAGAACCAGGAGTGGTGACGCGCGACATAATTGAAGCTTCATGATTATAATGTGACGCTGACGTCGAATAGAATGTCGAATAAAATGTCGCAAGAATCGTGGGATAGGGCGAGATACGGCGATAGAGAGGACAGGCAGTGTCGTCCTGAATATGGATTAAAAGGAGGGATGTGGCGAGGCAGGTATTGGCCCAATTCGAAGGGCTTTGCCTGTCGCTATAGGATGTGTGTCGGCAAAAAACCGGTATACGCTCTGCCCAAACGGACGATCATGAAAATTATCGTTGTGACAGCGTTTGAGAGTTGATAGAATAGGAAATTTGGTGGGAGGAAGGGATGAAGTCGCGTGTACTGAATGATCGAGTAGTGCCACACTCCCTTGACAGATCAATGGCCGACACTTTTATGGGGGGAGCGAGCTAGACCGTTCACGGATAAATTTAATATGGATCTCAGAGACAACGGATCGAGGGGAGTATTGGTCCGCGTACCTTATATAGATCTTCAGTATCTATTTGGGGAAATTACCCCAAGACGGCACTTGAAGGGACAGTTATTCGAGGATGAATTTCTGTATGGGATGGAAGGCATATAAGAGATATTTAAATATAAGAAATATGTAGAGAAAGGCTTGGACTCTATTCGATAGAGGATGAATAACGGAGTATAGCATGGATGTACTCTCATGTGAATGTTGCCTGAGGACACATCTGCCCCAGGTATTGAAATTCATCCTCAGGCATCATTAAATCTACGATACCAAGACCAAAATAGACAAGCTTATCGATCCCGTGACCCCGCGTTCGTCGCGTAAAGTTGGGAAAGTTAACTCTACGCCATACTCATGATGCGATAACAACAATCTAGTCTCACGACGCAACCATTGTTACCCACACTTTCTCCCGTTTCCCCAACTCGATCAGCGAATTTTATTAAACACACCAATAAACTATGCATGTGGCATAGTTCTAACTAGTTTTAAAGTGAAAGCAGCTTTTATATAACAACACCGAGACTCAGTGCAGATTCACAATTCCGCCACCCCGTCGTTCAAAATGGCGCGTCGAACATCATCGCGGGCAGCCAGCCACGATCAAGCTTCATCGCCCCCCAAACCCGACGCTTCCAGGCGCTCTGTCCGAAGCCCGCAGAAACGATCAACGCGCGCGACCCGCAGCCAGAGTCGAGATCTTGACGAACCGCATGCGCCGAGCCTAAGACAAGCCGGCCGGCGCAATGAGAGACAGGACAGCGTGGACAGTGTAGGCAGCGACGTCGGCGCCGCGAAGAATGGTCGCGGAAAGAATGTGCGCGGCAATGCGCCAATACAACCAGGTAAGTTCATTGATGCGGAGGTACAAGGCTGCAACCTAACATACCATCAGAGTTATCAATGGTAGCCGAAGACGAAGAAATGCAAGGATCGCTCGAAAATGAAGAAGAGGCTCGGGGATTTCCCAACATTCAGCAGCTTCCAGTGCCTATACCAAGTCTTCCTGAAATGCCACAGTCAGCGCCTCCAACGAAGACCCTTCTCCCTGCAGCTCAGATCCATAGTACCTCGCGAGGCAACAGGTGTGTATAATCCTTCCTTATCTCAGGTTGTTAGACATATTTCAAATATGGCACGGCCAGTTGAAAGTAGCTTGCGGGATCACAAAACCCATACTGACGACCGCTCCAGCCTCTTCAGGGGATTGTCCAGCGTCAAATACCTCTTCGGCAAAACCCCCCAGGCGAATGCGGCGCCGCCCTCTAACCAGCAGCAACTACAGCAGCAGGTTGCCACTGGCCCTTCGGCGCCCAAGACGCCGCAGAATAATGCGACGCGCGAGTTGCCCTCAACGGCCCCTGCAAAAACATCACAGGAGGGGCCCACCCAATATGGTGACGAACAGGGCTACAAGAAAAGGGATGTGATGGTAGATATTATGTTCCGCTCCGATGCGGAGAAGAACAAAGAAAACACGCCTCTCCCTACCGAGGCCACCCCGCAACTGTCAGCAGCGGCAGTTCCTGCGAACCCTCAGCGCAAGTCCTTCATTGAGCGCCAGCCTAACGCCCAGAGAGTACCTCAAATCAGCGACTCCGACGGTGATTCTCAGCCGGAACCCGCAGTCCGGCAATACGCCAAGCGCGCACGAGAAGAGCCCGAAGAACTACCTGAAGATGAGATACCAGCGGCTGTGGATGAGGACGAGATCTCGGAAGGTGATGCCTTCGAGCAGGACCGCGAACGGCTACCCAGCCGCTTTCGAGACCCCCCGCCTGAGCCTGAGGTCATACAACTTACAGGAGGTCCACGCAAACGGGCCAGGATTCCCAGTCGTGTCGTTTCGCACGGTCCAACGGGGGTTTCCCAGTCCAGACAGCCGCGCGTCGACGCTACAGCATCTAGATTGCAGCAGCAGCCCAGTTCCAGCCGGGTGCATGGTAGCACTGCTGTCGTTTCTCCTGCTGAGGAGGGATTGCGGGACGGAATGAGGAACTATCGTAGAGCGCAGCAAAACGCATCGCGGTACGAAACAGAAGAAATACAGCAACAAGCAGTGGAGAAACAGCCATCGCTGCACCAATCAACACGACAGATGGTGGCACAGCAGTCGCAGGCGAGTGGGATGAATGGCGGTGCACATAGGCCGCCTCAGACTCGCACAAAGTGGTCAGAGGAAGAAGTGGATGGGTTCCTGGACCTAATAGCACGCTATGGAACTAGCTGGGCCAAACTGTATGCGATCGGAGTACGTGATGAGATATTCGACGATTGTCGAAACCAGGGGTCCTTGAAGGACAAGGCTAGGAATTTGAAAGTTGACTTCTTGATGTGAGTTTCCTCTACCACCCCCTTCTTATTGCCAGTATTTGTATTGGCTGGCGTACTGGGGTTTGACGCGAGTGTGTTCATCAGCTAATGGAAATAGAGCGAGGGCACCTCTCCCCGCGAATTTTGACTACGTTGCGCTGAGCAAGAAGGAGGTAGATAAGGTGCTCGCCAGGGGCGCGAACCCCTATCGCAAGGAAGGCGAGATGGTGGGGCAAGAAACGACCGATATGGAAGGGAATCCCAGAAGTGTCTTTGATGACTGAGCACCCATCTCTATGGGGTATGCGGGCTGTGTGTCGCATAGCTGCAGAGGGGCCGGGATGGGTGGGCGTAATGAGTTAATCGCGTTCTGTTTTTAATATACCCTAGGAGGAACGTGGTGCCAATGGTCGAGTTTTTTCCGTTGTTCATACTGGGCCTCGAAACCCCGTTTTATTTATATATGATATCTTTTTTTGGTGCCTTTGTTATTTTGAGTGCTCTCCTAGTGTTTATACGAGGATTGGACCGTGTTGGCCGGGATAAATATATAGCAGCAAGTATTTTGATAACCTTAATATACCTCAAATATCATTACAACTTAAATAATTAAATAATTGCTATGATCAAAGCTGGGATCAACGATCTTGCTCCCGCTGCAAAGCTTGCAGGCTGTCGAGTGTAATTACGAGAATTTTACGTGTTTATTATCCAAAAGGTTCTATAAACAATTGGAGTAACAATGGGTTCTCTGGTCGTGGTGTTTCCATGACTCTGTTTCGGGTGCATGTCACGCACGGTCCCTTACACCTCGGCGGCATGAACGGCGTACCTTGCACACAATACGCGTTATACCCCTGACCGAAAGTGCAACCGCAAGTTTAGTTATTGTAGTGTGATTTGAACGAAGAGCATCTTCGTTTTACCAATTCATTACCAGTGATTTACCGCTCGTTTTGTTTTCCATGCCTGCGAAATCCAATTGGTCTTCATAATTGCATCACTCGCTCTTGTTTACTCGCGCTTCACTGAACTGCACGCGAACGGCCACGACGATGCACGCGTTGGCCAGCTTCAGCGTTGCCCTCCTGGGCCTGGCCTCCTTTGCGCCCTCTGCACTCGCCGTGCGGGAATATCGTCGAGGTATTACCTTATAGTAGATACTCGAATTTGTTACACATACTAACATTGTTGTCCCCAGCAGATAGCCCTGCCCTCGAACCGTGGATATCCGTCAACCCGGAGAATGTTGGGTCAACTGTTACGCCAGTAGCCACAACTATCAAAGGCGTAGCGACAACTCTGAACCCGGCACCGACTTCAGATGGCTCCTCAACCGCGACTACAACTGGTGCGGGCGCTCAACATACACAAGCGGGCGGCTCATCCTTCAACATCTGCCACAACAAAGATGGCCCCTTTGCGCCATTCTGCGTACCCATCAACGGCACGCACCTCGAGCCTGGCTCGACATACTATATAACATGGGACACGACCGCATTCCCTGGAAACCAATCCGTGTTTGTCCTCGGGAACTACCTCAATGCCTCTGTTGGAGGCGAGCAAGCGTTCCAGTCAGACACAATGGAGGGCTCTCGCGGGTGGTATGCCCTGAATGTTCTGGAGGCATGGAAGCAGAAATCCAAGGAGAACTACATTGATATATTCCTGGCCACCGCATCGGGCGGAAAGCAGCTTCCAGGCCCACGGATAGCAATTGGGACGGCGCCAGAGGAAACCGAGTTCAAGCCCACGCCGGCACCCAAGGGGCCGGCACTGTACATCGCGCTACCGGCAGTGTTTGGGTTCATCATCCTCTGCGTGGCAGGCGGGTTCTGGTGGAACAGACACGTACGGAAGATTGGGCTGGGGAACGTGATGGGTCGGAGGAAGGGGTATGGGATCGGGAAGAGCAGGGGCGAGCGGCTGGGGATGGGGCGGAAGGGGGCGATTAAGTTGCAGGAGCGCGATGGGCTGGCTGCGGGTGTCGATGCGCAGACGTCGTTCAGGGATGACACGAC
>JPJW01001965.1:0-12208 GCA_000750755.1 Pseudogymnoascus sp. VKM F-4513 (FW-928)
GGCGGCAGCGGTGGGTGGTGCGTGGTCGATCTTCAGGGTCCAGCATCTGGCATTCCGTCTGTAACTCGCTCAACTCGCGCGGTACCACTGCTGCAGCGGCAGTAACCAGTACCTCCGCGCCGTATTGCTTGCTTGTGTACTCGTACTCCTGTGCGCGAGTCCAAGAGGACAGTTTAGAAGCCCATTACCCACCACCCAGCGGCCCCCAATAACTTGAGACACCCCAACCCACGGTTCGCACCAGCCCCCATCCTTAGCGATCGTCATGCGATCGTCATCAGCGATCGTCGCCCAGCCATCCGACGTCGGGAACTGGGGTTGTGAGCGCGCTGGTGGGCGACCGAAAGCGGGGAGGGGGGATCCTGAAACATAGCGAGGGACCCATAGGGTAGGTGGTTGTACTCTCTACAGTACTCGCCTACCACCCTTCGCAGTCCAGTCAATTTGTCTGCAGCGGAACCCTAGAGGGGCGTGAGTTATTATTGTGGCGGCGAAGAAGGCTACTTGTGCAGCGGGGCGGGATGGCTTATGGTGGTGTGTGTATGGCGGGCGTCTCCCGTGTGTACATGGTTGGATCTTGCACTCTTATTCGCATGTACATACTGTACCGCGGCCGACATGTGGGCGCGCTTTAGTCAAGAGTCTCCTCTCTCCATCTCCCCCAGCCCGTCTGGTCCAGCTGAGCGGGGATAGCGAGTTATCTGCCGTGTGTGAGATTACTTACAGCAGTGCGCGAATTTGATAAGTGGCTTACCTTGCTTCCTCTTCTTTCGCCGCATGCTGTACATGCTGGAGTGCTGTTGTGCATGTCGTCGTTGGATGTGGATGGATGCTGGCACATACGTCGGTGGCGTTGCGGGGGGGCGTCGCATCTTCAAACGGCGTTTCTAGCGCGGGGGATGGGCATTGGCGGTGTGGGAGGAGCGACAGGGGGTGGGGGTGTTTGGGATCGATGGATGCGGGTGCCATGTCGTCATTGCGGTACCTGGGGAGACTTTTGGTCGGGAGAGCTGGTTTTTTTGTTTTGATAAGTTGGCAGATTGGAGATGCATTCAAAGACGGAAGGTACCTAGAGCGGCAGCTGACTGGCAGATGTTTTGATTGCTTGTTGTTCACATGGTCGGGACAAGTTATCGTGAAGGAATTGGGTACGGTACTTACTGCAGGTTCAATGGGCTGGCTGGGCTGGTTTGGTTTGTTTGAAGCCTCGGCCAAGGAAGCTCAGTTTATGTATGGCAGCTTGACCGCGTTTACTGATCACGAACGACAGAATCCAAGGGACTGAGTGGTCTGTACGATTATATCTGCACGATTATGGAACGATGCTGCAGCGTGGTTGTCACTCCCCTGTGTATTATCTACCTGTATTAACTACCTCGCCATGCTTGCTAACTAAAGTACACATAATAACGCCCGCGACCCCCTGTCCCTATTCCCGCGTTCCTTTTCCCAAGGGTTCCAAAGCTTCAAATCACAATCGCTAGTTCAGGCCTATCCATCTTCTCGTCTCCCAGTCCAGGGTAGTAGGGTACCATCGCATCGGCGCCCTGCACATAAGCATCGTTGTACAACCTCCAGTAGGGCTGCCTGACCTTGCGAGCTGGGTGGAAGAGTCCAGCCCAGACGTAATTCATCGTCAGGCCAGGTCCAACTGCCATGCGAATTGCATCAATGGCTTCAACAATGCGGTCAATGACGTGAGGGCTGGTCTCGAAGAGGTTGGGGTACAACAAGTTGAGCAGATGGAGCATGGCATCTTCACAGCCCAGTCCAACAACACCCAGCGCGACGTGCTTCACGACAGAAGCTGCCGTCTGCCTGTGAACCTGGTCCCTGTCTATCAAAGCATCTTCCAGAAGAGGTGTGACGGCGTAAACATAGTCCTTGGCCATCTCTCCAATATATTCGAAGAGGAAAGACAGAGACTTCAGCACACCGTTTTGGACATTCAGCTCCGGAACTCTGTACTCGTTCATCAGAGCTGGCAGGACCGTGAAAGGCGCACAGGTTTCTGCGACAATGCCGATAGCGACAGCCGTGCAGACACGAGATTGACGCTCTTGAACCCGCAAGTTGTTCAAGAGAGTTGCCAAAACGTCCTGTGGCCCGATGGCCTTGGCGATGAAGCCGAATGTGTTGTTGGCCGCTCGACGGATACCCTTCTTGTGAGCCTTCAGCATGTCCAGCAATTCGAAGCAAATTCTCATCCATTCTCTCGCATTGACACTTTCCGGTCCACGGTCTGCGATACGTCCAACCAAGTCGATGGTATTTTCCTGTACCTTCTCATGTCTGTTGCGCAGAATTGGAGTGAGGCGGGGCAGCAAGTCTTTAATAGGTGGCTGCATCTGGCTGATTCCAACGACCGTCACGATGGACCTGAGTGCGCCCAGGATGGAGCCTAACACCTCAGGGTATTCTTCTCCCAAGTATTCGTACAAAACAACGCCCAATTTGTACATCAGTGCATCTTCGCCGCACTGCTTCATCACCATTGCAATCCGAGAAATCAGATCGGCTGCCTGCTGTCGAACTGTAGCAGATTTGTTGTTGAGGCGCCATAGAATGGTGCTGACAATTTGTGGTAGGTATGGCTTGCAACGAGTTCCCAGGGCATTCACGACCGTTCCGAAGCCATTAAGCATGACAATATCCTCCACACTCTGCTCTTGGAAGGAATGCAATATTCCATCAATCAATCGCTCCTCCAGGCGCTCACCAATGTCTGCTGCGCCCAAGCTCGCAATTACCTTCTCTACCGTCTCCACGGTCATCTTTCGGTAGGCTTCACTCTCATCCTTCAGGTTGTTGACGATTCTCTCCACAATTTCTCCTACGCCAACCTTCTGCCCAAGGTCCACTGTAGTATCGACAACTTGACGATAGTTACGCTTGTCCAAAGCCATTCGTCTAACCCAGAAACTCTTAAAAAACTCATCCAGGACGTGCTCCTTCAAGTAGCCAGCCGTAACACCATCGGTCCCAGCACATTGTGAGACAACCTTGAGAACAACCTTCTTCATTTCCTCATCCGGAGAAGAGAACTCTCGTAGCAGAATCTCCATGATTTGACTTGTGTAGTAATTGGCGTACTCCTCGTCCATCAACGGGATGATATAACCGACAGCCTTGAGGAAGCCAGCCAGGCCCTTTCCTCGCTGCTTCCTGGCCCCTGTCCACAAAGGATTGAGAATATCGTCGAAACTCTCAATACCGTATGGGTTGGCCGCCTCAGCCAAAGCTGCGATTGCTAAACTAGTGACGGTTCGCACCTTGGTCTGGTCATCATTGAGATTGCCTCCAATGCAGTCCACCAGCCCCTTCAGGTGGGGAAGCACTGCGCAGCCCATAAGAATAGGGATCTGTTGCACGATTTTTACACCAGTGTGCCTTGCTTGCCAGGACTTCTTACTTCGGCATACAGCACGAAGGAACGGCAAGAGTGCAGGAATGCCCAATGCAGAAGCAACTACTGCAAAAGCTCTCGCAGTTGTGTTTCGGACGTACTCATCAACGTGGTCGATATCGGGTCGCATCGTGCTGATCATGTGGGCGAGACCAGCAGCTTTACTCAGGTTAGAAATAATCTCGCGACCCTCCACCCTCGCATAGTAGTCTTGGTCAATAAGTAGAGGCTCAATGACAACAAGAATCTTGTGCACGTAAGGCCGCACCAGGTCGTCCAGCTTGTAAAGAACACGATCGATAACCTTGACAAGTAAATGTCGCTCCTGGTCCTCAAGACTCTTCTCCATTAGCAGTGGCAAGATCTGGTTGAAGAGAGGGCCAGCTCCAAACTGTCGTGCATTGTCCGTCAATTGACGAAGGGCGGTTTTACGCATAGGAGGAGTTCCGTTCTTGACCTTAAGGAGGAGCCTCATGATTTTCCGCTCCTTCAACTCGTCAACGCTCATCGCATTTTCATCACTCCCATCAGTCAACTTCCCAAAGTATGCCATGTCCTCGGCCTTGAAGAACTGAAGGTCGCCGACACCTGGAATCTCGGTAGGCAATTGCTTGCCCATGGAGCGAGCTGATTCAGGATCTTGCATCATGAAGCCACCACTCATCGAGGCCGGGGTTGCCATCATTTTCTGGGAAGCAGTTCGAATCGGAGCGTATCCTGGTGGCGGTTCCAATATCTTGTATCCCTCCGAAGGCAGCATCAGGTCCAGCTCTTCGTCAGACAACGCCATGTTGCGCATGGATATGTCAGTCCCGAACGCAGTTGGGACCATCATACCACCTTGCGAGGGGTGTTGCGGAGTGACGAGGCCTTGCTGTCCAATTGGTGTGGCAGCTGGTGCTTGGTCCCATCGCGATCGCCGACGTGGTGTGTCTTCGACTGTTGCGCCGTTTGGCGCTGGCGTCTGGTCCCATCGTGATCGCTTCACCTTCGACTCTGACGGTTGCACTGCTCCAGCTTCAGTTCCTGCCTCCGACGAGATATCCCATCGCTGTTTGCGCTTCCTTCCGGCCGCCACAACTTCCGTAGACCCAGCTTCATTATTCTCCTTGTCGTTCAGGGCATGGCCAGCATCGTCGCCTAGGGTAGGTTTGTGGTGAACTGCAGTGCCATCGGCCTCCTTGTCGGCAATAGCTCTCTTTACCCTCTCTTCCTCGCGCTCCAGTTCGCGCCGTCGCATAACCTCCCGATAGCCCTCGCCTTCCTCTGCAGCACCAGCCTGGCGGTTAGAGGCAAACGCGTCTGCCCTTGTCGGAGTGAGTATTCGATCCAGCCGTCGCTTCTGGTAATCAGTCTCCCGATCAGTGATTCGTGCGCTCTTTTCCTTGCTTAAAAGTATGTCCTCTTCTTCAACACCACCACCCCGCGAGAACTCGTCCATCTGGTTTCTCGTGGCCGTGTATTGCCCAACCAGCCTCCTGCTGGTATCAGCATCTGCCATTTCATCATCCTCACCATCCTCAGCCACTGATATTGATGTATTGTACCCGGCAAACTTATCCCCAGCGGCGCGATCGTAGACGGCGGTGTCGAAGCTTTCAGTCAAGGAAGCCTTGGTGGAAACATCAGTTCGCTGACTGGTCGGATCAAATGTCTTTGATCCACTCTTACCAGCAGAAGCGGCATTCCGCTCAGCCTGGAGCTTCCTAATCGTCTCGAAAGTATCGTCCGACATAGTCGTGGAGTAGCTTGTCGGAGAGGAGGTGAGGTTGGGAGTCGCTGTCACGACTTGGTGACATTGATGGCATATATTTACTACAAGAGGCGGAACTTAGCGCGTAATCTTATATAAAAGTCACGTGATGTTAGATTCACTGGGAAGAAATTATTCACATCGTCACTAGCGTCAATAAGCTTCATAGGCACGACATTCGTAGAACTTATAAAATGGTTACAAAGCATATTATAATACAAAGCTGAATCCTATTCGTCCTAGCTTGAATATCCACTTCGCTGCCATCTCCGGCTGGTTCCCACCATAATCAACTGGCACAAGATGGCCACGCGCATTTCGAAGCTAAATTACCGTAACTCCATTTAGAATTGCTCTGTTCAGATACAAGCTTGAGGATAGCCCGCATTTTATACGGGGCGCATGATTGAGATTACCAAGCGCCAACCTCGAAGTTCTCCTGCAAACATATTAGCTTGGCCAAAATCCAAAGATTACGGTGGTCCCTTACCTCTGAGAAATATGTGGTGACGACAGTGCGATCTGCAAACTTCCTCCCTGCCAGGGTGCGGAGCGCTTTGCCTGCAGATTCAGGAGTGTCAAATTTCACGAAGATCTTTCCGACGCCTGCTGACTGGCGGCTTCCTCCGCTTGGTCTTGGGATCTTGATGTCCAGAACCTTGCCATACTTCTCGCATTCCTCCTTGACATCCTCAAGAATTTCTGTGTTTTGCGTCAGTAAGTGGATAGGAAATTATGACAGATACGCACCTTCGTAATCCTCATTATCGATGAGTTCCTCTGCAGTGACCATATTAAGAAGCTGGAGGACGCGCCCTTCGTCGAGTCCATCCGTAGTGGTTCCAGCAAGCATGGACATCGCATTGACACCCATTTCCAGGCCAGCAGTCTGTGTAGTCCCGATGCTAGCACGTTGGACCTTGAGATGCTTGTCGCCCAGCTCCATACCGTTTAATCCTTCAACAGCGATATCGGTCGCAGCTGCGTCAACATACTCGCAGAATGCGATACCCTAAAATACGATTAGCGGGTCGTCCTTCAAAGTCGGCCGGTCAGGGAGTCATTGTACATACCCTGGATTCTTCTGTGGTTCTATCCTTGACAAGGACAAACGCCTTCAGCTCACCGAACGACACCAAAAGTTCGGTAACCTGCTCATCTGTGAGATAAGGAGGAACGTTCGAGATGCTGATTTTATTTGGGGTATCAGGCACAACGTTGGTGACAACACCAGGTTCATGGATAACCTCGTCCACTGCTGGGACAATGTAGTCCTTTGGCCTTCGGATGGATAGGGCACGGGCACTGCCATTGGTAGCACCGTTTCCTGCCATACCACCGTTGTCTTCTATTGTGATTCCGTCCATGGCCAGAGCTACAGTTGCATCGGAAGTAGTTTTGAATTCGACTAAGGCGAAAGATTTGTCCTTCGAAACCTGGGCAGTAAGGCATGGGTCCGATCCTTCGACGACGTTGAGGCCATTCAGCTGCAGATTGAAGAACTCGACAATTCCCTCTTCCGACAAGGTTTCTGGTAAATTGTGAACCAAAAGACGCTTTGCTTGCCTTGAATTCGAGGGTTTAAGAGCGGCGTTTGTAATTGAGCCGCTTGGCTGCGACATAAATGCCTGGAGCTTGCTGGGATCCATCGGTTGCTGTCGCGGCGCACCAGGCAAGGGGAACATGCCAGACAGCTTGGCCTGCTCAGATGTAACGTTTTCGTATCCCGGTGGCTTAATATCCCATTGGGTTAACCGCCTCTTGCGCTCAAGCACAGAAACGACATCAGTCAAATCTGGGGTTGGCTCTCTCTTCTTTGGTGGCGGCGAGGCGCTCTTCTTGCGCTCTTGTCTTCCTCCACCTCCACCGAATCCATCGCGGTCGCCACGGTCCCCCCTTCTACCACCACCACCACCTCGTCGATCGTCGAAGAGGTCTCTGTCTCTGCGCGGCGGCCTATCGTCGTCATCTCGTCTTGCGTCGCGTCTCGAGCCACGGTCCCGATCCCAGTCTCTCTCTCCTCCACCTCTGCGATCTCTCCCCGAGTATCTATCCTCGCGCTCCCGCTCCCTGTAGTCTCTGCTGGACGAGTAGGAGTCTACATCTCCCTCGCGACGGGATGGCCTGGAGCCTCGATGGCCCGGCGAACGGGATCTCCTCCGGTCACCACCACGCTCGCGATCTCTGTCGCCACGTCGATCATCACGGTCGGCCCTAGGCGCCTGTATTATGTCAGTTTGACCTTTCCATCGAAAGATCACAGAAGTGAAACTTACGTATGGATCCCTCTGCCTGCCAGCATCTGTCGGGAAATTAGTAACAGCTTTGCTGGTTTAGCAATGCTTCAAATAGGGTCGCATACCTCGTGATGAGTAGCTGTCGCCGTTCATGGTGGCGGTTAAACAGACAGTTTGTAGATGTCTCAATTGGGAATAAATTCACTGTCGTTGATCTTCAACTCATATCACATTGGTTGTTCTCTTGATGGCACTATGTTTTCCTTGTCAATGCGGTCGGACTTAAGTCTCGCCGAAACCGTTGTAGCCTGGATTGTAAGGTTACGACCTCGAGAAAAAGGAGGGAGTCAGTAAAGCCCCTTCGTAAAAAGAGCATCACTATATTCCAATCTTTTGCTTTATTTGTTTACAAGAATTTAAAAATAATGAATAGCATACGAACCGGCGAGTGGCAAAAGTTAGCTGTGAGTCTTGCAGAGCTTTCTCTTGATACTACCTTACGATGTGGACAATCGTTTCGCTGGAAGAAGCTCAACGAGGATGAATGGTGAGCAATCTCGTGACTTCGACATTTCCAAATGCAGTAATAACTGATAACAAACAGGACCTGTGCACTGCATGGCCGCGTTATATCTCTAAAGCAAGATCCAAAGCAGGATCAAAATCATTTGCTGTATAAAGTCACTTGGCCTTCCAGCCCGCTCCTTACAAAGCTGTCGTCGAGCGCCAAGGCAGTCAAGGTCGAGGATGATTCCGTGAAAGATGATACGGAGGCGCTTTTGAGGCACTATTTCAATCTTGAACCAAACCTAACAGAATTATATGAGCGCTGGTCCAACGCGGATCCAAATTTCAAGAAAAGAGCACCTAAGTTCACAGGTGTCCGAATTTTGAAGCAAGATGCTTGGGAAGCTCTGGTTGGCTTCATCTGCAGTAGCAATAACAACATCGCGCGAATTTCACAGATGGTGCGCAAAACCCCTTATATCTCTAGAGTCTCTAGGGACCTGCCTAACATTTATGTCCAGGTTAACAACTTATGTTTGAGTTATGGGCCTTTGATCGGCCACGTCCATGACCAAGCTTTCCACGATTTTCCAACACCCGAAGATCTCGCAGGCCCAGAGGTCGAGTCGCAGTTGCGAAAATTGGGCTTCGGTTATCGGGCAAAATACCTCGCAAGAACTGCAATCATCGTGTCTAAAGAGAAGCCTGAAAATTGGCTTGAGAGTTTAAGTAATACCAAACCTTTCGACGAAAGCGAATGGAAAAATCTCGAGCCGGGTGGACGGCCAGGTTACCGCAACGCTCATGAAGAACTCTTAGCTTTACAAGGTGTTGGACCTAAAGTCGCCGACTGTGTCTGCCTGATGGGCCTTGGGTGGGGCGAATCGGTCCCAGTGGATACACATGTTTGGCAGATAGCCCAACGGGACTATAAATTTGGCAAAGGCAAGCACAAGAGCTTGACTAAAGTCACTTACGACGCGATTGGGAATCACTTTCGGTCGCTATGGGGGGAGGAGGCTGGCTGGGCTCATTCCGTCCTCTTTGCTGCTGATCTGAGAACTTTCGCCATCAGGCTTACTGAAAAGACTGAGGTGCAGGAGGAAGTGCAGATCAAGAATGAGACCGAGGATGGAGTGAACGTGCAAGCGACAGTGGTGAGGAAGCGAGAGACGATCAAGGAAGAGACGATCAAAGAAGAGGCGACTGACGATCTAAACGTGGCTTTTTCGAGAACTTCGAAGCGAAGCCGAAGATGAGGGGGAGAGTGGAGGATTTGGCGTCAACCCCACACCAAGCGGATTATCACATGGTTTTGCATCTCCACGTTTTTGCTTCGGCAGACCCCGCTTGTGTCTGCCAAATATGTGTCAGGATGGATCATCAGAAATACCCCAGTTTCCGATTAGTAGGAAATATTTGGTGTGCTTGATTTGAAGTCGGAAAAGAGTCATCCGTGTAAGGTGTTTCGAGGAAGATGTTTTGTCCCAAACGAGGACGTTAGGAAGGGGCTGTGATCTTGCATCTGGACAAAAACCGTCACAATTTCCGGCAGGCCGTGCGCAAGATTGGGATAAGAGCGTTTGGGTTTCCTGATCTGGACAATGCCCTGTAGGGCTCCTGCGATGGCCCTAGCATTTTGCCAGGCCATCCCACGAAAGTAGAAGGCAGTCCAGGCAAGGGTGGCAAAAGCGAAGGAAAAGGGGAAGGGACTCTTTCTTTCTGTCAGCCGCAAGTACCCGTAGTCAATAGCATACAATACAGCAAGACGGCATCGCTTACTGGCGATAATTCCAATATTTTCCAGCCAAGCACAATATTCAATATTGGCCAAGCACAGTAGGGAAGGCAGTTCCCGCCGCCAAAGTAGGTACTGGACGTCGTCATTGGCCTGTGAGAGAGCCGCCACCACTCAGCACTCAAGTGTGCGCTGAATTCCAGTTCAACCCGCCTGCCAATGCCTATGAGAGGAGCGAGAGGAAGTGTGCCGCGCCTACGGATCGTAGCGACTCACAGTGCAGGTACCACCAAACTACCATCCATCTACCTACCCCCTACAAGGCTCTGCAGAAGCGCATGAACTCCAATATGAGGGGGCTGGTTGGTGCACAGAAAATGACTGATTTCCCGGAAGCTGTCAGCTTTGATCCGGCTGGTGGATTGTACCAAGGGGCGTCCTGTGCTCATGCTCTCCTGCGCGGAGGACTTTCATCCCTATCTTTGCCTTTACCAAGGTCGGGGATGTCATGCAGGGAGTTTCTCAAGCGTTGGGAAAAAAGAGACGGGATGACGGGTACGCGAGCAGAATTGAGAAATTTGGTGTGTGCGGATTGTGCGGACTGTGCGGACGCGACATGTTCTAGTCAGAGATAGCAGTCTAGCCGATGGGGGGGTACTGGCCTAACCTCGGTAGTATGGATTATCCATGTTAATATCACGTTCGCGTCGTGCTTCAATTCGTTATTCGATTCAACACTCCCCACCCACCAAACTCGCGATCGACAAAATGGAAGGCGTACAGCTTGAGCTAATCTGCACTGTGCTACCGTAGTAAGTGCGTACTCAACTCCATGCAGCGCCCAGCAATTGCCGTGAGACAGGGCCGCCCACACTCGAACACCAATCCAACAGAACTCGAACAGCACTCGAACAGTTACCGTATAAGGCCCGGCATGACATGGTAAATAACGTGGTAACATATCATGGAAGTAAGACATGACACGGCGGGTGCCTTGCACCTTACTTCTTACGCGGTACGGTGTCAGTTCAAGTTGGTAAGTCGGTGCCACTGAATGGCAATAGCGGTCCTCTGATAATGATGAGATGAACTGCGCTCCGAAACTTGGATTTTGATCAGCATCGCCTTAATATATAGCGTACCATGCTCCCATTTCATCCAAAATAGCCAAATGCCTCAACGGCGCTCTAGTCGCTTCTCGTACCTCGTACAGGTACAGTTCGTCCTAGCTAGCACTTACCTAGAGCACTGTACGGAGTAGTCCCAACACAGTGCCCCCCCTGAGAACCGGTGAAAACGTGGAGGCATGGGATGGGGGTGAAGGGAGGCTCGAGGGCGAAGAGGCTTAGCACTGGAGGAATCTGGCGAAAGCAGTCCTTCCGTACCTTCTGTACAGTACCCGCTTCTGGTCCTGCTCTCCGCATTCCCCCCCACCGTGTCCTGCGTCTATCCAACGTAGCATCGCACTACAAAAATAAGTAAGTATATACTCCGTAGTATGCAAGGAGGCAGTGTAGATAGGCAGTTGGGGATGGAGTTGGAGTTGGAGTTGGAGTTACTCGATAGAGTATTCGGCTATCTCAATGGTAAAGGTCGGATATAACTTCGCCTGAATGTGCTTCGGAATCGTACATACTGTGGCGCTGGTTATGCTTCAGTTCTGTAATATGTGGAAGCTCCTTCCACGCGGCGCCACCACCTCCGCCACACCTTCTCTACTCGTTCCCGTTGACTGTACTGTACCCCCCTGAGGACCCCTGAAAGGATGTTTGGTTGTTTACAGTACCACTCGTTCTCCATAGATATCCCTCCAGCACCATACATATTCCATGCATACTTTCTGTATTCAGGCGAGTAATGTGCGTGATACCGTGCGCAATACCGTGCGTTGGTACTGAGGTCCCAAATCTTTCATTTACCGCGTTGGGGGTCCAGGCTTAGAGCTGGAAAAACACCCCTTGCTGCTTTCCATGGGTACATCCATGTTCCCATGAAGTGCCACCTCGCCAAAAGTATACCAGAGTCATCCAGACACACCCCGCAGTCCAGGATCATCTAGGGTCCTCCTAGGGTCCGCTAAAAGTTCTCTAGGGGACAGCCGGACACATTACCTGTCGCGGCGTTAGTTGGTTCCGCCAGTGGGACCTCGGTCGCATCAACTGCCATCGCTGATTCGCCCCTACCATGAGCGCCGAGATGCGAAGAATTCGCGAATCAACGGACGAGGGTATGCTGGCCCATGTGCACGCGTAAACTCCGTATATCCCCACATCCATGCGTCCTAGGTTGATTAGGCACGTTGCAACACCCCTACTACTCCCGTACTACGCCCCTTCTAATCCCCCTACAGCCCTTACAAGCCCCTCTCAACCCTCTATTTGGCGCATTGATACTCCTACTGGACCCTACTACTCGAGTCTTCACCTGCTATCCCCCCCGTCCCATTCTTCGTCCTAATCCTTGGCTCCTGTCCCTAGCGTTGCCTTGCCGCCCCTGCTATCAATGCCCTAGTGCTCACTCCCCTCTCACCAACCCCTCACACCATGCGAGTCGCGCCATTTTCCCTT
>JPJW01001966.1:0-17951 GCA_000750755.1 Pseudogymnoascus sp. VKM F-4513 (FW-928)
CCCCGCCCCCGTCGACGCGCTCGTCGCCGGCGCCGGCGTCGTCACCATATTCGCATGCGTATTATTCGGCGTACTCGGCACCCCATCCGCGTATGTCCCGTTCTGCCCCCCTGCCGCATCAGCCTGCGCACTCGCATTATACGCCGCGTTGTACGCCTGTGCGCCTGCGTCAGGGTTGCCCAGACCCCAGACCTTGCTGAGATGCTCGTCTGGGATCTCGCCGTTCCAAAGCCGCTCGCGCAGCTGGAAGAAGACTTTGCCGGTGAGCAGGGCGTCGGAGCCGCCTTGGTGAGCGGGGCCTTGGCGCTTGACTTTTAGAGCCTCGGCGAGGGTCTCGAGACTGGGCTTGGTTTCGAATTTTTGCAGGATCTCGAGGGTTGAGGCGTCGGCGGGGGTGAGTTGGCCGGTGGCGTGCTGGGCGATGCGTTGTTTGACGAGGTACTTGACGTCGTAGATGGCGGGGAAGAACTTCTTCATCAAGATCTCGAACTCGACTTCGTCGTCGAGGAGGGGCTGGCAGATCATCAGCTTGGTGAGGTATCCAAAGTCGTAGCCGCCGTGGAAGGAGATCCACTTCACGTCCTCATCGCACACCATGCCCGAGCTGATGAGGAGTGCGCCAAAGTCGAAGGGGTCGATGCCGTCGCGTTCGAGGGCGGGGAAGTCAATCCCGGCCTGTTGTAGCGAGTCGATCGATGCTTGAGAGTACATGTCATCCTTGAGGGAGAATCGAAAGTTGAACTGCCACGTACACGGGAGCGTCGCTGCTCCCGTACCGTATTTCCGCGAGCCAGGCAGGCTCATGTCTATCCCAGAGTCCGAGGACTGAGGTCGTGCGGGTGTCGTATCGCCGTCTTCGGTGAACAAGGTGATGCCCAGTTGTATGAGCTTGAGGAGGTCGACATTGGTCCTCAGCGTCTGGTAATGGTAGTCGCTCTTCCCCCTAAACGAACCCATCGGGCGGGCGACCACTCCTGGAAACTCCGTATCCTGTGCCATGTTAACAACCCCGTTCAAACAGCCCCATACCCGACCAAACTAACCATAGATATGTATGGATACCTATCCACGAGTCTCCTTAACGTATCCATTTCCTCCGCCAGATTATGCTTCCACACCTCCCGTATCCTGCCCTTGTTCACCACCCCCCTTCCACCCTGCTCATTGATAGCACTATGAGCCGACTGCTGCAACGCCGCACCATGAGCAAACGAAATCTGCGCCGCATGGCTCGCCAGTCCCGTTCCTCCTCCCCCACCCATCCCACCACCTGCACCGCCAAAGCCCTGCGTCAGGCTAAGAGCATTGCCATTGACGGCAAAAGGGTTTATATTGCTATTTGGGTTCATGAAGGCAGGATTGCCTCCCAGCGTTGGCGGCGGCAGTCCCGTCGCGTGGCCCTGTGAATGAGGCGGATACTGCTGGTAATGTGCCATGCTGTTAGGGCCACCGCCGAATCGCTGCATCGGTGGGCCCATCTCGTCGGTGTGAACTTTGGATCGAGGAGAGTCGCGAGATCCGGACGGCGTTCATGGGCGAAGCGGTGAGGCGCAACCTGGGAATGACCGCTTGGGATTGTGTTACGCGACGTGGAGTCGCTGCGTGTGCTGGAGAGAGTTCGCTTTGAAATTGGTGCGTGCGGTTGAGGTGAAGTAGAGCTGTGGTTGTTCTGGTTGAAGCTAGAGGTTGGTCTTGGCTGCGGTGAAGCGTGGAGCGCGAAGCAGCGATAGCCGCGCGCTCGCTTATTTAACTGGTTCTGGCGGCAATCTCGAGATTCCGTCCATGTACGCAGTACTGTCATGCAATCATAGCGATCCGGGCCATTTAAGCTTTTCGCAATGTATCCCACAAGGTACGAGTGATGCTACTGCTACTTTTATGCGATGAAATTAACAATTGGTGTCGCAGTGTTCGACGGGCAGCCAGGCCCAACCTCACGGGCTTCGACCCAAAGGCCTTCGCAGCCGCAGCTGGAGACAGGAGGGGAGACCCATGGCGCCGCAGGTAAGCCGAGGAAACCACGGTATCAATGGCGTGTGAATAGTTTACTGACTGTGATACAGAGAGGCATGGAGATACAACGGCCCTTTCACGAGGCTTAAGAGATTCCGCGGCAGCTTCCCCGGATTGGGCATCGCGACGGTGGCATTCACGGCATACTGCGCGTACGAGCACTTCTTCTTGCAGGACGACCATCACCACGAGGCTGGACACAGAGAGGGACATCATTGAGCGGGGGATTGTTGGAGGGTCATTGTACATATAGGCGACCTGGGCTATAGAAGATTTGAGGATGGCATAAAACACCAATTGACAAAGCTGTGCTGTATCCGTGACATTGTTGACGTCTCCGGCGAACCGATTACGAATTGCAGCAGAACTTCTGCCCAAAAAAGTCATTGATATCTTCCTAGGTTCATATTGGGGCAATCAATTGGATAGGCGCACCATGCCGAAGCTGCCAAGCATACCCGTCAACTTCCGGATGGAGTTGAATTGTAGTAACAAGTCGAATTTGGGTTGAGATATAACTCCAATTTGAAAATGCTTATAATTGATACCATACAAAAATTCCCGCTACACTACGTTCCTATATCCTATATACCCCCAACACCACCCTTGCGCTCCTCACTTAGGATATATATACCTTTTTGGCATTTGCAATCTCGAACACCATACCCGTAGTTAAATCCTTCACGAATCCCTTATCAAGCCCAGCCTTCCTACTGTAATCTTCAAGCTTCGCTCTCCCGTATACCCGTGAGTTGGGAAGTAATACAGCGTCAGGATCGACCCGACTGCTTGTGTGGTTTGCGTATGGAACATTCCGGGCAAGTGCGTTCAGCTCTGTGCTGCATATTGGACAGACAGAGCTTGTGATGGAAGAGGAAGATGATGGAGATGCTGAGGAGGACAGGTGTGATGAGTGGCACGACGGGGTTTTGAGTGCTGACAAGCCTGCTGAAAGAGCAATGTGAAGAAGTGGGACGGCTGGGATAGAGAGGAGGCTGTTGTGAGTTTCCATAAATAGCTTGGCAAGATCCTCCCAGCGATGCGATGCATACAGATTCTGTGTGGAAGATTAGCACACGAACGTAAGAGAATAATGGGGATGCGTACGCTGTATGTTGGAAGCCTCGCTTCAGGTGGGAATGCCAGCAAACCTGCGGCTTGTTTTACTTCTGAAGGATAGAGATCCTTTGACGGAAGAAGATATTTCTTTGCATGAACGATGGCATCCTGCAGCTTCCCTGATTCCCGTGTCCTCACCAGCTCAATATACTGCTGAAAGCGAACCATGAATTCGAGTTTGCTCTGAAATCTGTCAGTGGAAGTCGTCGTGCTGCCGAGCTTCTTTGTGCTCACCCCCATACGACGAAGCTCCTTCTTGTTCTCCGTACACCAAGCCAGAACTTCATTGACCCGTCCATTCCGCAGACTGTCTCTTATCTTGCCCATCTGCATAAATGTCCCAGTATCAACAAGCTCTTCGATCCGTTTTTCCTGCGCTAACGATGTGGCACTCTGGACGTAGCCATTTCGCAGCATGTAGTCCACCAACAGGCGGTCAAGTCGTGTCCGGCTCCATACTTCGTATTTGACGTCGTCCAGGCTTTGCATAGAATATAGAGCTCCCAGGTGCCTTATTCGAGCTTGAGAATGCCTCTGCAGCCTCTTCTCTTCATCCGCACACGCTGCCAATTTCCGTTTCAGACCTCGCATGCGAGCTATCATCGAATCGAGATTCTTGAGGACCTCGTCCGGCGTCGACGAGTTGGAGAGACAGGCATTTGCAGTATCCTTGAGGCTCTGTTTGACGGCTGTGCTATCTCTTTCGACGGAGAGCTGGGCGACCTTGAAATTCTTCCTCAGTAGCTCGTAGGGAAGACGCAATAGCTGCTGGTCCTTTTCTCGTCATTAGCTTTCCAGCTTCACGCTGTGGGAGTGTTCATATGTACCAGGATCAGATGAGTGTCTGGATTGAGCTTCGAAGCCGTGTGGTCCGCCATTGCTGGTGCTGCTGGTTGTGCCCGTTCAAGAGAGCAGTGAAGTCACTTGGAATCCATCTGTAGCCCTGGTGGCCGCCCTCTGATCCCTGTGTTGCGTTATCGTGCCGTATCGCATCGCGGGACTGGAGAGCTCCGGCTCCGAAAGGCCTGTACTGCGCATCAGTTGCACCGCACCGTACTTGCCGTACTCGCCGTACCGCCGTACTCGTACTCAGTACCCAGCCCATTTATCCCCCTCAGCGGCAAGAAGTCGACACAACATCTTCATCGGCGCTTCTATGCAGCGTAACGGCGGTATCAATGTCTTACCGTCTTTGCTTCCCTGAACCTTGGGCGCATATTTGCTCGACCTGTAATAGGATGCAATGCCTTTCGGTGTGGGATAGAGAGGCTAAGCGTGATCACGCGTTGGGTACTTTGAAGAGGGGTAAGGCTTTGTATATTGCAGCACAATTCGCGTGTAGGGGTACTTATGAGGCACTTTCGTACCGTATATTGGCCTATCGACTATCGACTATCGACCATCGACTATCGTATCAACTATCGCCCCGACTATTGATTACGGTAGACCACAGATGCACTCTCTGCCCATCCTCTCATGTTTTATGTTTGGTTGCCAGCCTTTCCCAGTCTTCCCCAGCCTTGCAGCCAATGGCTCTACACCCAGCTCTACACCCATTGCTAGAGAGGAGGCTGGTAAAATGTGGTAATGGGTGGTTAAGGTCTCCCTTGAGGGGGAAGGTGTACTGTGAACCTTAGTATACTTTAAGTGAGGGTGTCGACCCTGTTCACCGCCCACTACTCTCATCCAATCACATCCATTCTGCCGTCCATCGCGATTTCGGGTCCGAATTCTGGCTTCGTCATGTGCACCAATCAGCGTCTAGCGTCAACGATCACGAGCTAGCGAGATTCTCGACTTTCTCCTCTTTAAAGGCAGGTGACCCGCCAACACGTGCAACCTCTCGATTCATCCTCTTTCACCTACATCACGAGAACACGGCGTAGGCGCATCCCATACAAGAACGCCATTAAACTCTTCGACTGGTCCAAATCCTGTCCTCTTCTTCATAAACTACGTTATTTCCCGATTAAGAATTTTATATTCTTGATTTTTACAAGTCGTTTCCGCCTCTTTTCGCCCTTTCTTCACGCGACAAACAACGTGATTACCCGTTGGTCCTATTACCGAGAAGGACGTGGTCCAGGTCCCTTCCCCTCAGAACTGTCAGAAACTCAACAAGCGATCAGTCAGGTGATATCGATAATTATCAGGTATGTAGCAATTATACATTACAATTCTCAATAACCTCATCTGCTTGTCGCTCTCTATCGCCATTGCCATCGCGATCTCTATCGCGATCACTACCGCGCGCTTTATTATTATGTTCTCCAATCCGGACGCGTGTGCGTGCGTGTGTTTATATACACAACATCTCATCGCCCTGTCAATATCACGGATTGATTGGACCGGCTCTTGTGTTACTTGCTTGCCTGCTTTCCTCCTTCTCTTTCCATTTATGCTTCCCGTGCTTGTATCGCTTGGTCGTTGTCGCGCGCGCGTCCTGGTGATGCCCAGGCCGGCGTAACGTGACGGCGAGTCGGTTTTCCGCATTCATTATTGCGAGGCTGGTCAAACAATTGCTCTTTTTTGGTGTTTGCTCGGGATCAATCTCCTCGTTTTCTTCGGCTCTCGTTCCAGCGGGACGTTTACAAAAAGGGACGAGCGTGGCACCGAGCCCAAGACGATGTACAGCGCCAGAGCCATCTGTCATAGCTCTGAGTTGTGTTCCCTTGTGGAACTACACTATGCGTCAACACGTGCGGTCCTCATTGTTGCCATCCTATAGAAGAAGAGGAGGAGGAGTTCCCCCCCGCGAAGGACCTGAGCAACGCCGTTGCCGGGTATTTTACCTTCCCCTTCGTCCCAGTGGAAGCACGCATCCTTGTCTCTTTCCACAAGATTTCCTTGTAACGCGGATGTCAGACACGTCACCACCTCTTTGCCAAAGTCAGACGCACATGCAGCCCTGCTGCTGCACATGCACATGCACACACAGACCTAATTTCAGCATTTGCTAACTTGAGCCGAGGATTCAGACGTACATACAATTGCCAGCACCCCCACACCTTTCCTCCACACGAATCATAACGCACAGGGCGTCACTAGTCGCCAAATGTCAATTGAGATGGCCGACCAAGCGGATTTCGATCACTCGGGGTTGCAAGAGGTTGCCAATGCTGTGCGAAACAACTCAGGAACAGACGATCTTCTTGGATCTACGAATCAAAAGCGGAAGCGTGAGGCGACCGACCAGGACGGGTCAGCTGACACCGCCAGGCGTCCTGGTTCCAAGCGCTCTTTTCAGAATGCTCAAAAGAACGATGGCTCTGACCAGTCTGCCAATGCCTTTTTGGACGCCCAGCACGAAGGCAACGCAGGTGTAGAGTCGTTACAGGAATACAGCAACCTGCAAGACCAAAATATCGAGAATCAGAACGGCAGCTCTGAGCATGCCAACGCTACATCTACTGCTGCGGCAGCACTCGGTATCTACCCAACTATGACTATTCCGCAGCCTACTGGTGTCCAATTTCAAACCCAAGGCTCGGATGGCGACGCGAACCAGGATTCATTTATGGATACCAGCCAGCAAAATGAAAGTTATATGGACAACTCCACCGCCGGGACCGGTAGGCAAGGAAGCGGATCCAAGCCTGCTGTTGGTTCGGAAGAGTGGCACAAGGTTAGGAAAGATAACCATAAAGAGGGTAAGTCATTCACCTATTATTGATAATTGGAACAACTAGCTAACAACAGTATAGTTGAGCGTCGTAGGCGTGAGACCATCAATGAGGGTATCAACGAGTTAGCAAAGATTGTACCCGGATGTGAAAAGAACAAGGGATCGATCCTGCAACGCGCAGTATCATTCATCACTCAGCTCAAAGAGAACGAAGACCAAAACATTGAGAAATGGACTTTGGAGAAACTCTTGACCGAGCAGGCCATCGCCGAGCTCAGCGCAAGCAACGACAAGCTGAAGGCCGAGTGCGAGAGGGCTTGGCGCGAGGTGGAGACCTGGAAGAAGACGTGCCAGAGTGCAGGTCTCGCTCCGAAGAAGGAGGATGCTGCCGAGAGCTAAACGTATCACGACATGCTCCAAACTGGGCGGCTCGGTCAAGACTTCACGACGCAATGTTCACTCAACCCTCGAGGCTCTGAGAAGGATGATGATACCCTGATTCTGGGAGCGGGGGATCCGAATCTTTTTTCGAATCTCATTTTAAGGCGTGTCTGTTACTGTGTTAATTCTTTTAAATTATTTTTTTACATTCTTACTAAATCCTTGTGTGTGTTTGAGGCTGGGATATTGGTTTTTCTGCAGTGGATCGGGAGTCGCTGTAGCAGTAGGGGGTTTCTGGGGATTATCAGGTTTAGGGAAGGGATGGCTATCTGGTTCTGACGTTTGGACGCCGAGAACTTTAGACGACAGAGACCTTTCTATGGCCATATTGCTAAAGCACTTGATATAACCTACGTACCGCGGTCGTTGCGTGCGGTACTAGAGAATGACGGCGGCTGTTATTCTCATAAAAAATATTTGATGACTTCATAATGAAATCCCATGCATTGTGATGTTTTGAACAATGCGGTAACCTGTAACCCGCCATAATATGCGCAGGACCCCTTCCCCACCAGGCATTGAGCGCTAAAAATTATTCCGTAAATCAACTATTTGCGATTTATTTGCGATTTAATGCCAGTAAGACAAAATTCTAAGCTTTGGGTCTCAGTAAATGCATGAGACGGAACATCTCCACGTCCGTCGCATTCCTCTTACAAACAGTTTCCCCACCCCACCGCGTGGCGCCCGCATACTGCCCGCCCAATCACCACCCACCTAACTCTATCTAGCCCCAATCCCAAAAAGTCCCCAAGCTTCTTTCTCCACCATTCACGCCCCGGCTTACCAAGCTCCCTTGCCTGCCTATTCCCTGACGTCTTATTTTTCTCCCTCCCCAACGACTGGACATGAACCGATAAACAAACTTCCCCCTTCGCGGCTTACACACGAACAGACGGACGGGCTTCCTTTCTCTGTTTTTTGTTTATATTCCGAGGAGCAGAAGCTGGGTCTGGGACGTCATGCTCGGCTCCGACGAGTCGACCCAGCGCATTCTGGCGTCGGGATCGTTCTCGGGCTATCACAACGCGGCGGGCGCGCTGGGAGAGGGCTACCTGACGGCGGCGGCGAAGAGGCATCAGCCGTTATGTGGGAATGAGGAGGGATGGGGGCCGCTGAGCCCGTACCGCTACGACTTCACGCCGTGTTTCATGGACGTATGGGTCTCGTCCGTGGCGGTGTATGGTATACTGTTTGGCGCGGCGGCGATATGGTACTTGTCGAGGAAGAGGGAGCAGGATGTTAAGAGGGATTTGCACTTTTGGACAAAGCAGGTAGGTTATCTTGCGACTTGAGCCCGCGTCGATCCTGGGGCCGGTTGGGGGACTGGGGAGGGGAGTCACCAATTGGGCGGACCGGGCGGTCTGTATGGCCAACTTGGGTATGGAGGTTCGTGCTGACGGGTATGACAGATTCTTATAGTCGCGATAGCGGCTACGGTACTCGTTCAATTAATCGTCCAAGTCGTCAGCTATCCGGATGTATGGGCCGGCGACTTCCGCTTCTGGACCAGCATCCTCACGATCTTATCTCTCGGCGTCATCTTCCAGATCCAATGGCTCGAGCATACTAGACTTCGCAACCCGAACGGCGTCGTGCTTTTCTACTGGCTTCTCCTCATCATCGCATTTAGCGTCAAGCTCCGCTCGTTGGTTTCGCAGCATATCTACAGCAAATCGTTGCCATACTTCGTTGCATATTGCGTGGGCTTGGGACTGTCGATTGTCGAGTTTGCGCTGGAGTGGCTGGTGCAGAAACGCGTTAGCTCTTATGATGCGCTGGGTGACGAAGATGAGTGCCCGGTGGAGTACGCGACGGTCTTCTCGATTCTTACTTTCGGCTGGATGACTCCGTTGATGCGCTACGGATACAAGGAGTTTCTGACCGAGGACGACCTTTGGAACTTGGCCAAGAGAGATACTACAAAGGCAACGGGATCTTCTTTCGAAAAGTCTTGGGATTACGAGTTGGAGCACAGAAAGACTCCGTCCCTGTGGATGGCAATGTTCCGCAGCTTCAGCGGGCCTTACTTCCGTGGATCCATCTTCAAGGTTGTAAGCGATACGTTGGCTTTCATTCAGCCTCAACTCCTGCGTCTCCTGATCGTCTACGTTGGGTCTTACAAGACTCCCACCCCCCAGCCCGTGATCAAGGGTGTTGCTATTGCTTTGGGCATGTTTGCCGTGTCTATCGGACAGACACTGGCGCTTCACCAGTACTTCCAGCGTTCTTTCGAGACTGGAATGCGCATCAAGACCGCCTTGACTGCCAAGATTTACGGCAAGTCTCTCAAGCTATCCAACGAGGGACGCGCAAGCAAGTCAACTGGAGATATTGTGAACTACATGTCTGTTGATACTCAGAGGTTGCAAGACTTGACCCAATACGGCCAGCAGCTGTGGTCAGCTCCTTATCAGATCACGCTTTGCATGATCTCCCTGTACCAGCTTGTTGGATTCTCCATGTTTGCCGGTGTGGCCGCGATGATCTTTATGATTCCCATCAACGGTTTCCTCGCCCGTCTCATGAAGACCCTACAGAAGAAGCAAATGAAGAACAAGGATTCGAGAACGAGACTGATCGCCGAGATCATCAACAACATGAAGAGCATCAAGCTTTATGCCTGGGGATCCGCATTCATGAACAAGCTCAACTACGTCAGAAACGAGCAGGAACTGAAGACACTCCGCAAGATTGGTGCTGCCCAGGCCTTTGCCAACTTTACCTGGTCGACAACCCCTTTCCTCGTGTCCTGCTCGACTTTTGCTGTCTTCGTTCTTACCCAGGACAAGCCTTTAACCATTGACATTGTCTTCCCTGCTTTGACCCTGTTCAACCTGCTCACATTCCCATTGGCGATCCTGCCAATGGTGATCACATCCATCATCGAAGCCTCCGTCGCAGTTGGACGTCTGACATCATTCTTCACTGCCGAGGAGCTCCAAGAGAGTGCCGTCATTGCACTGCCTGCCGTCGAAGAGCTCGGCGAGGAGACAATCCGCATCCGCGATGGAACATTCTCCTGGGACCGCCATGAGGGAAAGACTGCTCTCCAGAATATCACTTTCAGCGCCTGCAAGGGCGAGCTCAGCTGCATTGTCGGCAGAGTTGGATCCGGAAAGTCGTCCTTCCTCCAGAGTATTCTTGGCGACCTGTACAAGGTTACTGGTGAAGTTACAGTCCACGGTTCGATTGCATATGTTGCCCAACAGCCTTGGGTCATGAATGCCACTGTAAAGGATAACATTGTCTTCGGCCACCGTTGGGACCCGGTCTTCTACGATAGGACTGTCAAGGCGTGTGCGCTTTTGGAAGATTTCGCACAGCTCCCTGATGGAGACAACACCGAAGTCGGCGAACGTGGTATTTCCCTGAGTGGTGGCCAGAAGGCCCGTCTCACTCTCGCAAGAGCTGTGTATGCGCGCGCTGATGTATACCTCCTTGATGACTGTCTCTCGGCCGTTGATCAGCACGTCGGTCGCCATATTATCGACCAGGTCTTTGGCGCCACTGGATTACTGGCTGGAAAGACCCGTATTCTCGCAACAAACTCGATTCCAGTCTTGATGGAGGCCGATTTCATCGCCTTAATCAGAGATGGCAGTATCATCGAGCGCGGAACTTACTCGCAACTCATCGCCATGAAGGGAGACATCGCCAACCTGATCAAGAGCGTCAGCACACAGGCAGCAAACGATGTGGAATCTAGCAACTACGACAGCACTAGCGACTCCTCCACTGTCGTTGAGCGCATCACAAACGAGGAAGACCAAGATGCCGCTGAGGAGGCCCAGGAGCGTCTCACAACTCTCCAACCTATCCGCTCGTCGCCATCCAAGGTTAAGAGGCGCGCTGGCAGCGACGGCACACTGCGCCGCGCCAGTGCCGCGACTATGAGGGACACCAGAGGCAAGATCCGCGACGAGGAGGAACCCACGACCCGCACGAAGCAGACGAAGGAGTTTGCGGAACAGGGCAAGGTGAAGTGGAACGTCTATAAGGAGTACGCGAAGACGAGCAACCTTGTTGCCGTCACCATCTACCTGGTCACCTTGGTTGGTGCGCAGACGGCGCAGGTTGCGGCTAATGTCTGGCTTAAGAACTGGGCGGATATTAACAGCAAGAATGAGGCGAACAAGCACACGGGGATGTATTTGGGTGTTTATTTCTCGTTTGGTATTGGGTCAGCGTTGCTGGTTGTTATTCAGACTTTGATCTTGTGGATATTCTGTTCTATTGAGGTATGTTGTCTAAGATGTGTCTTGTCACGATTGGTGTCATCTAAACTACAGAGGCGGAGAGCTAACAAGGTATTCTTTTAGGCTTCGAGAAAACTACATGAGAGAATGGCCCATGCCATCTTCAGGTCGCCCATGAGCTTCTTTGATACGACACCCGCTGGCAGAATTCTGAACCGCTTCTCCAGCGACATCTATCGTGTCGATGAGGTGTTGGCGAGGACATTCAACATGCTGTTCGTAAATGCTGCTCGCGCAATCTTCACACTCGTAGTTATCTCGGCAGCCACCCCTGCTTTTATTGCAGTCATCATCCCGCTTGGTGCCGTGTACTTGTGGGTGCAGCGATACTACCTGCGAACATCGAGAGAGCTTAAGCGTCTCGACAGCACCAGCAAGAGTCCCATCTACGCCCACTTCCAGGAGTCCCTTGGAGGTATCTCAACTATCAGAGCGTATGGCCAGCAACAGCGCTTCACTATGGAGAACGAGTGGCGCGTGGATGCCAACCTCAGGGCGTACTTCCCCTCCATCAACGCCAACAGATGGTTGGCCGTCCGCCTTGAATTCCTTGGCTCCCTCATCATTCTCGGTGCCGCGTCTTTCGCGATCATTGCCGTGTCATCTGGAAATGGACCAGATGCAGGACTTGTGGGACTGGCCATGTCGTACGCCCTCCAGATCACACAGTCGCTCAACTGGATCGTGCGTCAGACAGTCGAGGTTGAGACGAACATTGTGTCTGTGGAACGCGTGCTCGAGTACGCAAACCTGCCGAGCGAAGCACCAGAGGTCTTCCACAAGAAGCGGGTGCCGATCAGCTGGCCCGCTCATGGTGCCGTCGAGTTCGACAACTATAGCACGAGGTATCGCGAGGGACTGGACCTCGTGCTCAAGAATGTGACTCTGAAAATCAAGCCGCACGAGAAGATTGGTGTGGTCGGACGCACGGGTGCTGGAAAGTCCAGTCTTACCCTCGCGCTCTTCCGCATCATTGAAGCGGCGGAGGGAAATATCAACATCGACGACCTGGATACTTCGAAGCTCGGACTATTAGACCTGCGTAGGCGGTTGGCCATTATCCCACAAGACGCAGCGCTCTTCGAGGGCACTGTTCGCGACAATCTTGATCCTGGGGGCGTGCACGACGACACTGAGCTATGGAGCGTATTGGGTAAGTTACATCCTGTCGCCCCCCGTTTCTGGTACTCCCCGCGCGCCCTGTGAGCCGACCGAGACGGCCGTTTCTCGTCGGATGACCCGGAGTCGCACAGGTTGCACAGAAGAGGGGTATTGTATCGTACGTAACACTTGCTGACGGTTGTACAGATCATGCGCGACTGAAGGACCATATCGCATCCATGACTGGCGGCCTCGAAGCCAAGATCCACGAAGGAGGTATGTTACCCCCATTCTTTCCGTCCCCGTCCCCATTCCATCAAATACCGCACTTCACATGCGTGCCGGCGGCAGCGCCGCGGCACACCGTCCCGCGCAAACAATCTTGTGCGACCACCCAGCTGACGCAGAATGCAGGCTCCAACCTCTCGCAAGGACAGAGGCAGCTTATCTCGCTCGCACGCGCGCTGCTAACGCCAACTAACATCCTTGTGCTGGACGAGGCCACGGCCGCCGTAGATGTCGAGACCGACGCACTGCTACAGGCGACGCTGCGCACACCCGAGTTCAGCAGCCGCACGATCATCACCATCGCGCATCGCATCAATACGATCCTTGATTCGGACCGTATCGTTGTGCTTGAGGGGGGGAGGGTGCGCGAGTTCGACGAGCCGGCTAAGCTGATTGAGCAAAAGGGGCTGTTCTACGAGCTTGTGCGCGAGGCAGGATTACTGGAGAGCGGAGAGGGGGCGCAGAAGTGAGTGGTATGTAGTGTAGTACAAGAAGACGATATGGGGGATAGGAGATAGGAGAGATGATCTGGATTGATTGCCGATACGGCGTGGGGGCGGGAGAGGAGGACTGGCGGCATCGTGTAAATAATACGAGAAATTGGATATCAGAAATGCAGGAGACTAAAAGCATGGGGAGAATATAAAAGAATAACCAACCATTTCGTTTTATTTTGTGATTCCAACAGCATCAGCTCGCACGAATACCTTGTCGGCGGTATACCTCGGCTTGAGGAGAATTACTTTTTTTCCAATACATTTTGAATATCAGAAATGCAGAAGATAAATAATACATGGAAGAAATATCATCAATATCCAACCATCTCGTAATATTCATTGCTTCCAACAACATCGGGTCGGGTCGTACAGCCCTAACTAATTGTGCCGTGCGCGGGATGGCCGTTCATTCCAATACCGACCGGTGAATCGAAATATCAGAAATGCAGAAGATAAAATGCGCAGAAGAAATATAAACAATACCCAACCACCCCGTGACATTCTGTTGCTTCCAACAGCATCAGCTCGCACGAGCCCAAGACACCGTGCCGCGAGACGAATTCCCACCACTCCTCCCCTTTCCCACACATACATACCTGTCTTCCCCCGCCCCCTTACTTCCCCCATCCCTCAACACCCACAACAACCCAACCACAACTCCCATCGCACACACAAGAAGGCGCTTAACCCCCAACTGCCCCCAATCCGATCACGCAGCCCCGAGACTCATTTAGAAATCTCGATCTCGACCCCCCTGCAACACTCCGATCCAACGTCCCACAACCTCCTTGCCTCCTGCACGTCGCCGCATCGGCGAGAGCGCGAGGCCCAAAGCGATGGCGAGTGCAGCGCTCGGCTGCATGTGGCCTGAGGCGACGCAGTGCCGTATGGAAGCGAACTGTATCTGCCGCGCTCCTTGCGCTCATCATCATGCGAGGGGCGGTCGTGGGAGATGATGCGAGATTCCCTGTTGGAGATCAGGAGGTGGTGCGAGGCATGGTTATCATGCAACAGGCATGGGCGAAGATCATGCAAATAGCTTGGCCGAGATCAGATTGAGAGAGACATGGAGATCATGCAGGAGGTTTAAAAATCAGGTTCGTGAGAGACATTGGAGATCATGCAAGTAGCCTGGGGGAGATCAGACTGGGTGCATAGTTGGTTGGTGTCTGCGGGTGAGTCTGCTTGTGTCGTTGGCGCGAGGGTATGGTGGGGAAGGGAAAGGGGAAGGGAGAGTAGGTCTGGCCTTTGCGCTGGAGACATGATCGCTGGGATGGATAGACAAGCAGGTGGGAAAGATAGGAAAGATAGGGTGATGTGCACTAGAAAACCTGGAATCCTGGAATGGATACTCAGACATTTGGCAGTGAAAATGCCAGGGAGCCTGTCAAGCTTAGAGACACGAACACTACTGACTCGCCCTCGCAGCGCACATCAATACCACCCCTCTCCTGACTCTCGGGGAAGCACGGAGAGGCTCCTGTGCCCGCCGCCCACCTCCCGCCGCGCCGAGGCCCTACATCACCCCGTTGCATCGGCTCTGGGGCCACGTCCGCGGATTACGACTCGCCGGACGCTCGCCGGACAGCCGCGCATACCGATGAGTATGTGCGCTGTTCGCGCAGCGCGCGGCCCACCACCCCATCCACTTGCCGGATAGGCTAGCGGGTATTATACCGGGTTTTGCGCGCCAAATCTGTCAACGAACTGATATCGGGACTAGCGACCGAGCACTAGCCTGGGGGCGTGGTGATCGATCTGGAGATATTGGCATGGCGCTAGGATGTTTGTAGTACTTTATAGCGAATTGGGCAGGGCTAGAATAGGGACGGCAATCTGGGAAGCTAGGGGAAATATTGCGGATTTAGAGAGGGATAGGTTTAATGGGGCGAAGATGTACGAAAATGGATGCGGAGACGCCGCATGTCGGCCACGATGGCGACAACAGCAGCAATGGAAGGAAGAACCAACAATTTACCCCGCTGGTTCTAACTGTTGAGGAGTTGGATGCGCTGTCAATGACGCGGTACTGTACGTGCGTACGTACATACAGGCGCTTATATGTGGCATTATCACACCGCCACAGCGACCTTCAATCCAATACACCGTAAGACGGTGCGAATATTGCTTCGCCCTCGACCCAGCGCCGTGGTCGATGCCTGTTCATTCCCTGCCCGACTCTTGCCGTTTTTCTTATCTCCGGCGACATGCAGTGGTATATGTATCCGCTGTCATGAACGGCAATGGGTGAACTAACCTGGAAAAGGAAATCATCGCCGCTGCAAGGAGCGTTCAGCGCGCGAGTCCGCGGCGTGCGCATCGCTTCTTCCTCTGCCGAATCTGGCACATGCTGCAGTTGGAGCGTCTGCATCTGGCGAAGCAAGGCAAGTCAGTGGCGCGGCAGGCAGGCAAGGAATCGGAGGACGGGAGAGGATACGCTGGGTTACTTGTAGGTGGACTGCGCCAGAGCGGAGATGACCGTCGGGGATGCACCAGCGGGTTCCTACAGCGATCTCCACTACAGCGTACTTACAGTATCTTGCCTTAACCTGCTCCTTGCCTACTGAAATCAAGGTAGGGCAAGACATGGCGGCCAAGGCAAGGAGAGATAGCATAAGCTCCTTCAATAGTTACGTTACTTGCAGCCCGTGGCTAACCAACGTGCCGCAGATCGAACTAGCCCACTTCCTGGCCGCTTTTGCTCAACGCGCCCATCAATACACACTGCAGCGCCATGTAAGGGGATCGCTAGTTGACGTCAAGCCTTCTTTTGTCCCGTGGGAAATCGCCCAAATCGACCGCGCCTGGCCCTTTCTGTATGGAGCTCGAGCCAGTATTGGACAGGAAAGGCGTTGGCGCGATGTCTCAGACACCGTGTCTTTCCCGTTTTGGATTGCGGGGAATAAGACACTAGGGCAAGACATAGGTTTCCGAAAGATGGGATGGAGATAGGGTACGGAAGCCAGTGCCGCTGCGTCAACATTACTCGTGCCACAGGGGCGGAGGAGAGACATAGTGGGCTCGCCAATCGGGCTTCAACCGTCGCCGCGTCGACGTCGTCGCTGTCTCGAAAGCCTTGATTGTGACCGAGTCTTGTCTAAGACCAATACCACACGGCAGAATGCTGTGTACGCATACCTCTCTCAACAGACTTTTTATCGACTGTCTCATCCCATCATATCCCACCGCCCCCTCTCTCCAACCCACTCAACGCCATTTCAGACCCCACGTCCCATCACTTCATCAGCAAACCAACAACAAAACTCCGCTGTGATGATCTCGCATACTCGTCCGGGCACGGGACTCGCCATTGGGCTTCCTGTTCGCTCGCTCGCTCCCGCTCCCTCGCTCTTTGTTCGCCTCTTGGCGGCCCAGAGCCATGGCACGACGTGCTTATCCTCAAGCGCGAGAGAAATCGCTCCATTCAGCGTCTGTCGTCGTGGTTGCGTTAAGCCGACTCCGTAGTACGCTCGATTGGGACGTGCGCATGGTTGGACCTATGGAGCTGCGTTCGTGCTTAGCTTGACAGAGCGACTAGAAATGCAACAGATACGCTACGGCTGCTTTGGTAAGCGCAGTGAGATGTGCATACGGTACTGTATGAGCACTCAGTCCTGCATAAGGGCTGTGCTTTGTGAAAGTGCCGCAGCCCTGCATAGGGTATGGGGGGACTGTATAAGAGTATTATTGTACAGTACAAATGTATGCACCCGCGACGGGAGCAGGGGGGCGGGACGGAGACAAGAAGCAAACATCGGGGACTTTCATAGATCTCCGCCCCGGCCCCCACGACACCCTCTACTCCCTGGAGCGATCAGGGGTGCATAGAGCAATGCTACTCCATCAATGCAGTGAATGCAGTGGGATGGGTGAGTGAGAACTATGCAGTGATGTATGAAGAAGAACTTGCTTACCCGAGTCACTTGCCACACAGAGATCACATCACATCACACTGCGTAATGTACGGTTACATCGCGCCTGTGCCATTACAGCATCACGACACCACTACGAACCACTATCCCAGGCGCCCCAGGCGCACCCTTCTCGCCAAACGCGCCCCGATAAGGAGCGTGAAACATAGTATTCCTAATCTCCGCGTCACAGCCTCCCTGCCTCACTGTCCACCATGCCCGCGCGTCAGACATCTCCTCGGCCTTCTAGGACCAAACTAGAAATGCTAACCCCATCCCGTTTAGTCCTGTCTCGAGTAGACCATACGGCTACTTACTATGTACACAGTGTGCCAGGACGAGATCAGACATGATTGGAAAACCCAAACCAGATCCTGCACCCCATCCCCATCTCATCCCATCTTTTCGGGCGAGATAACTGGCCAACCTCCGACGGCATTCGCAGAGTCCAACATCGGCATTCGCTCGCTGGCATCTCGCTCTCGCACTCCACCGCGCGGCATTGGCAAGGGCAGAGCGGGGATAGACACAGAATAGGTTAGGCATATCGAGCCGAACCGATCGGGCGGGATTTGGACTTTGCGATCGCTCAGCTGATGGGGGGGTGGTGGTGGGTGGTTGATCGTGCCGCCCGCTTTGGAGCCGGGTGTTGTTTGGTGTACGGAGGGGGCGTGTTGGGACGGGATGGAGGGAGGGG
>JPJW01001969.1:0-38230 GCA_000750755.1 Pseudogymnoascus sp. VKM F-4513 (FW-928)
CAAACGCCGTCTCCTCGTCTCCCTCGAAGTCTCCAAAAACGATGACGCATATCCCATGCTCCTGGCGTGGTTATCCCTCCACCGCCCACCCACCAGCAGAGTCGCAGCGGCACTCACCCGCGTCCACGACCTGAGCATGCGCACTGCGCGCCGGCCGCTGGGGAACGGCGAAACCGCAACGACGTTCCTCCTCCAGCCCGGCTACGGGCGCCACGTCGTCCGCTTTGGCGGCGCATATCTAGCAGTGCATAGGGAGCGAAAGGCGAGCGCGAATCTAAATACCGGCGAGCCCTTCGAAACTCTCACCCTCACAACGCTATACGCACACCGTCACGTCTTCGAAGATCTATTCGGCGAGGCCTACGCCCTATCCGCCAAAGCCGGAGAGGATCGTACACCAGTTCTCTCCGCGTCCGGGACGGGCTGGGCGCCCTTCGGGGAGGCGAGGCGGAAGAGGCCGCTCGGGAGCGTTATCCTGGACAAAGGCGTCGCGGAGCGCGTGCTCGGTGATGTCCGCGAGTTCTGGGCGGCGAGGGAGTGGTATTCGCAACGCGGGATTCCGTATCGGAGAGGGTACTTGCTGCATGGACCCCCTGGGAGCGGGAAGAGCTCGTTTATTCTGGCGTTGGCGGGGGAGGTGGGGTGTGGAGTCGCGATTGTGAATTTGAGTGAGAGGGGCTTGACGGATGAGCGGTTGAGTGTGTTGTTGTCGAAGGTGCCGCCGAAGACGATTTTGTTGCTTGAGGATGCGGATGCGGCGTTTGTGGAGAGGAAAGGGGGAGATGGGGGATGGGGTGGTGTGACGTTCAGTGGGTTGCTTAATGCGCTTGATGGTGTTGCGGCGGGAGAGGAGCGAGTGGTTTTCCTGACGACAAATTGGGTGGGGAGGCTGGATGAGGCGCTCGTGAGGCCGGGGAGGGTGGATGTGATTGAGTGTATTGGGAATGCGACGGAGTGGCAGGCTGGGGAGCTGTGGGACCGGTTTTATGGTGGGGAGGTGGAGGAGGGAGAGGTGGCGAGGGATACTGGGAGGGAGGTGTTTGTACAGAAGTTGAAGGATGAGGGGGTGTTGGAGAGGGGTATCAGTATGGCGGCGCTGCAGGGCTTGTTTTTGGTTAATAAGGGGGATCCGGTGGGAGCGATTGAGGGAGTGAAGACGCTGCTGCCGAAGGAGATGGAGAGGAAGGGGGAGATGGGGAGGTGAGGTGAGAAGGTTGTTTCATTATGACGATGGCGTTTCGGTTGGGCTTGTGTATATAGATGGGGATAGACTGTACGAAATGAAAGAGCATGTGTAGAATAGTGTAGCATATAATAATACCCCATCGACGCCGAGAGAGAACCTTGGATGCCGAATTAAATGCATAAACACTCATGGTGAACCAACGAAACCGACCTATAGAGAGTGGAAGCCGACTTTCTTAAAGCGGTTTTATGGCATCAACATAAGGCGGCCGAACATCCAAGAACTAACACCAACCCCTTCTAGAATGATGAAAAGTTTCACGTGGCGCACACTTACGCTGCTGAATCGATACACTCGAAACATCCGCTGTTCCCGACGCCATAGAGTACATGGAGGGTTTGGAGCTGGGTTGACCACCACATATGGTCTGTCGCCGCCATCGTCTTCTCACCGCCGCTCCTTCCTTCTCATTGTCAGCGCAGTACCTGCCGCTACAGTGTGACATCCACATGTTTGTTCGGGGGGATCTTGCAGCAAAGCTTGCCGTCAAACCAGATGGTAGTGTTGTCCCCGGCAATAAACAGCTCGTTCACGACAACCGTAAACTCAGATACCAATTTAGTGACTGTTTCTACTCCGTCAAATCATCGAGCATCTTGTCTACCATTTCTCTCCACACTCATTGATATCGTTTTTTTGGCTTGTAAGCATTTATATCTATTCTTGAGGTTATATATACTAGCCGTGCTGCTCACCTTCGTGGCACATAATAGGAGTAAAGGAAGGAAGATTGAGATGTAACCGGTCTCACAAATTACACTACTTTAGTCGCGCCTTCCCTGATTCTTTGGCTCGCTCCTTCACTCCCTCACTATCTCTGCGGGTCGCTCTTTCCTATCCTCTCCTAACGCTCTCTCCTTCTGCTATTGCCTATATACGTCGATCGTTCTTTCCCTTTTGCCAGGATCGCTCCTTCCCATACCTGCCGCCAAACCCCTATTGCTCTTTGCCCCCTTTGTCCATTTTCCCGCTCGCGCTTCCCCCTGAATCTCCTTATTATGCTCTACCACCCTTCCTGTTTATCTCTTTCTCGCACTCGTTCTTTACTTCTCCCGCTTTTTATATATATATATTTTTCGCCCCTTCTATGAGCACTCAAATTTGCAATCTCTTCTGAGTGAGGCGGGAAGGAATCATACTTGCCGTCTCGTAGCCTTTCCGCAAAGCCACTCTATGTCGCACTGAAACTGGTCACCCGATTTGCCTCGCTCGCGTTTACACGGACGGATTGGGCATCAGAGGTGCTTATGTATCCGAGTTGGGAAGTTCACACGATACCACTGGTGATAGGATACTAAAATCATTAATTGAACCTATGGCTATACTGCCCATCTCACATCGCCATATAAAATCCTTAGTTACCCCTCTCTGCAAAACTCGCTACCATTCCCTCCAAGCTCGTCTCTTGCACCTTCAATGTCACCTCGCCATCATCTCCCAATATCGTATTAGCCTGCACAAACACCTTCCTTGGCTGCTTCTGCTTCAGCACCTGCCCCCTAACCTGTTCGGCCCAGAATCCCTGCTCAACCTTCGTCATCCGGTCGTATAGCTCTGTGCCAGCCGCTACATCTGCGGTGCTCTTGTACACATGTAGCTTCAGAAGATAGTCCTCCACCGCCTTCCGTCCCACTGTCAGGATCTTCGAGCGGTCAATCTTGATAGCCAGATCACTCATATCACCACCCTCCTTGTACACAAGTTCGCAGAATCCGTTCCCAGCCTCGAGGAAGCACTTCAAGATGCTGAATCGCGCCTGGCTGTGAGCCTGTCCCCATTTCCTGCTCTTCGGGTCCCACAACTCCAGCGATGCGATGCCAGCGCGCGCCATGCTGAGGTAGCTCACATACAGCACATCCCCGGCCTCGCCATCCATGTCCACCTCGCCTGTGCCAAAGCCGAAGACTTTAAGGACGCTGAACTCGCATCCCAGTGCCATGGCCACGCACTCGGCGCGGCACTCTTCGTAGCTAGAGGCGATTGCGCCGAAGACACCGCCAAACGTCGCACCCGGCTTGTAGTAGCTCTCCACCGCCTTGCCAGTGATTGGTGAGACAGGAGGGTTGGCTTTGTCGAAGTTGAACACGCCTGGTGCCGTCTCCTGGAGGAGCTTGCCAGTCCCGTGGCCAAGAAGCTCGTGCACGCCAACCTGGACCTCAAAGGCCTGTCCGCGGTACTTCTCGTATAATGTCAGGTCCTCGGGGCGGATGAATGGTATCTTCTCCTTCGGCGCGACGGCGCTGAGAACATTACCAAGGGAGACATTCTTGAATCCCTCAGTCTGGCGGATGTCGTCGTAGTTGGGGATATTGATACCAGCTGGGATGCCAGAAGAAGCAAAAGCCAGAACTTCCAGGCTCGTGAAGTCGGGACTGAGGAATTTGTCTTTCTCGAACTGAGTACCCCACGGAAGCTTGGGAATTTCTGTCTCAGCACTGGAGACTAGCCCTGTGAACGCCGCCGTACGCTCCAAGTTCACCGTTGCGGCAAAGCCCTCCCACTCTCCGCGGACGCCGTGGGGGTCACGGTACGTCTCAACGAAACCGACGTCGCTCTCGACCATAGGCCCCTTGTCGCGAATCCAGAAACGCTGCGAGTCCTTGAACGCGAGCAGCGAGCCCGTCTCAAAGGACTTGACGTATGCAAGCTGCATATTCTTCTGGTTCTCGTTCTCAGCCTCCTCTGCCGCCTTGGCGTGGAAGCCGGCAATGGCAGCCATCTCCTTAGCATGGTCACCATACACAAGCTTAATCGTCTTTCCCTTCAATAATCCCTCAGAAACCTCAAAGCTGGTCTCCTTCCCAATATCTCCCCCCTCAGCAGGCACCTCTGTAACCGCCGACGCAATCAAAATCTCAAACACCCCCGCCTCCGTCTTCCTCAACCTCGTATTTTCAGGCAACAACCCAACCCCGACCATCCACGCACTAACTGCCTCAATCTCCGCCTTCGTAATCCCCGGGCTATCAGGATAATACGTCGTCATGTGCCCCTCCTCCGTAAAGCCCAAGTGCATAAGATCCTGCCTCTCCGTCCCAAAGATCCCACCCTTCGTAGCATCATAGAACTTCTTCGCCTCACCATCTTGCGCCGCCAACGCCGCAAACGCCGACTCGGGAGCCCGCGGAACAAACTTCGCGTCTCCGAAGCCCTTGTAATTGCCACTGTTTCCGAGGAACTGCGCTGCGTACTCGAGGAAGTAGCGCAAGTCTTGGGCGCTCACGCCGGCGCGAGTGGCATAGGCGGACCAGTCGCCAGCGCTGGCGCGGTGGAGAGCGAGGATGAAGTCGTAGATGGCTTCGCTTTCGGGGGATACTTGGCGGAGGATAATGCGTGTGCCGGCGAAGGAAGCCCTTGGAGGTAAGCGTTAGCGGAGGCGTGGTGGAAGGGGACACGGCCGAGAGGGATGGAAACGTACCTGCTGATGTAGTGAGCATATCTCTTCTGGCGCGGCGTCAAAGCCTCGAAATGCTTCTTAATTTCGAGCGGGACAACCGTAGGCGGCGAGTCCGCGAGGTAATTCGCTAGCTCGGCGGCGTCCATTGTGCCTGTGTGGTGTTGGTGACTTTGTTGTTTGATGAGATGAAGCTGAGTCTGTGGTCGCAGTCGGGGCCGTCGTGACGATATAGTATCTGTAGAGTACTTGGGTGTGTTCGAATTGGAGTTGGCGATGAAGCTCCTCGAGAGAGGGGTCGTAGGCGGGGAAGACAGGGCGAGCTTACGAAGCGCGAGGCTGGCGCGGGGTGCACCACTAAAGTTGCGGGGGAAGGAGCGGTACATTGCCTGCGTGTGTTTTTTATAGGAAGGTGCATTTTAGGGAGCGCCGGTTGGATTAGCACAGGTGGCTAACGGGATCAGAACCCCTGCGGCTAGAACACTTAAATGGCCAAAAGGTGCCAAGAGTTTTTGTTTGGAAGGTCCATAAAATCAAGCTAACCCTGCAAACCCCAGATGATATATCGCGCCGAACAGATTACCACGAAGTCCGCAAACACAAACTTCGTTATGCCCCATTATCTATAATATTTTATAAACCCACACCAAGCTAACAAGTCTCAAGTCATTCCCTGACTCCTCCGATATGTATCAGCCGACACCCCCGTCTCCCCACTTAACTCCACTGGCAACTGCGGCGTAGCCAGCTCTACAGGTTTGGGCGTATACGACGTATGCGCGTGGCTAACGTAGGAGTCGCGGCTATTGGGCGAGTAGGCGGAGAAATGCTCGCTCTGCGGCGACAGGTAGCCCTGCCCCCCAGCCGGTGAGCCGACGAAGGATTCGGAGTTGCCCGTCCAGCGGACCTCGGGCTGTGGGGGGGGAGTCTTGGGCCGGCGCTTGCGACGGAGGTAGAAGATGACCGCAATGATTAAGGCAAGGAGTGCGACACCGCCTATGGCTACTCCGGCGATGCCGCCACTGCTGAGTCCTTTTGAGCCTGAAGATGTGTCTGTAGCGCCCGAGGTCGGGCTAGATGCCGTGTTGGAACTTTCTGAGGGAGATGATGAAGATGAACTATCTGCAGTGAGGTTGACGTACGGCTCGCAGTTAGAATTGGGCACGGCCAATGGACACGTTGGATCCTGGCACAGCGACAGAAGTTGAGGGGTCTTATGTGTGTTCACCGAGGTGGGTGGGCCGCAGCGAGTATTGTACCGGGTGTTCATGAGCTGGGCCAACGATTGTGCGTCTGTCGTCGAGAAGCCATAATATTCGGATGCGAGGGTGAGCTGGTTGATGAAGTATCCGAGTTCAATGAAGTTGAGACCCATGAACTTGTGGATATAGGCGGGATTAGGGGCGTCTCCGGCGGTAGGGCTGGGAGGTGGATGTGAACATCCAAATACTTTGGCAAAGGCTGTATAAAAATGGCCGAAGAGGCGGCTGTTGGTCTTTCGTTAGCATGCGATTGATACAATAGTGGTGGGATTATCAGAGTGGGGACATACTATTCATTTGTCTCGTTCTTGAGGACAACGCTGTCTGTCTGGCCACTCAAGTAGTTGGACAGTGGTAGGATACCCCCATCATCGAGCCAATTGATGCCGACGGCTTGGTTGTTTAGGTTAGTTGAGGCAATGCTACCATTGAAAAATGGCAAGAGATTGACACGAGCGCCATCGTGAACACCTGGATTGAGGATCCCCGTCAACCCATCCGGTATATCGCCCGACTTGATCGCAGCCGGTCCACCAAAGGCCAGGGAAACTATGCCTTCTATCATTTTGAGCTGGTTCGCCTCGGATGCCGAGCCATATTTGACCTGCGTATAGTAGTCGCATATGGAACTACTACTGGGCCTTTGTGCCGTGGCCACACCGAAGAGCACGACACACAGATATATGAACATCATCGCGATGGCAAACTTCGCGATAAAGTGTCACAAAAGGGAGTTCTTTGTCGCAATGCATCATGCGCTGTTGGGGGGGGACACGCCATTTTGAATGCAACACGGCATACAAGTGCTATTGTAAGACGAGCTGGGCGGAGTATTTCTCACGCAGGATTGCCGGCGTGAAGAATATACATCACAGTTCAAAGGGGCCAAAGGTAATATGGACGAATCAGCAGCTTCAAGCAGGTGCGCTAGTCAAGAATGATGGAAACCGGTGAAGTGTGGCATCTTCATTTCTTTCAGCTGTAAGAAATTAGGCCAGTAGAGTATAGGTGAGGGTGAGATGAAGGCTTGGCTTGATGGTCGATTGGGCTGCCGCGGGAGCTAGCGGCGGCATGTATTGACAACTGCATTTAAACTCCACCAACACGAGCCTTATCCCTGGTTCTACACCCGAGCTGTCAGCGCTTCACCATTGGACGTCGCCGCATCCGTCTGGCCTCGCATGCTGTAGTTGTAACTGGAGCCACGTTGGGACCGAGGTGAGACAAGACGAGGCTCGAGCAAAACAGCTGCTGGAAGGACTCGGCTCCACATAGCCAACCTTCGAGAACAAATGCTCTTTTTCGCCGACGCGTAGTGTAAAACTTGCTTCTAGAAGCTGTCATTTATGGTTTACTTTAACTAATTTCAGTAGTCTGATAATTATATATTTTCCCCTTAGCTTTTCATCTAGATGCCCGATATCATTCGACAGATCGATCCAGGGGACCAAGCCGGTCGGTCGCCTATATTAGATCGTCTCAATTTTCCAAGGCCATTCACTCGATGAAATCGTTGCGTATTTTATATATTTCACCTGTTTATTCAGCATCGGCGATTATTCCTCAGCCTTCGACCCTCCCTTGATCTTCTTCCCTTCGACCCTCTCACGCCTCTAAACCTCACCTCTAATGCACAAATCAAGGTCTAGCACTGGGCCCTCCGCACCCATCACCCCAACCCCCTCCCAAATACCCACCTTACTACCCGTCAGGTCCCGTCCGACTCTCAAAATCCCCGATTTGGAAGCTGGCTGCATCGTCTGGCTGCCTAGTAAAGACTTGCACTCCAACAGCAGCAGAATCAGCAGCGACAGTGGGGGTAATGATGAGCGAAGCATCAGATGCATCCGCGAGTCTTGCTGTGGCAACGCGAACCTGGAGGAGGAGGGGTACAATCACCCTGTCGTGGTGCTCAAGACAAGTCAGTATCATTTAGAGGATATGATCTGCTTCGTCGCCATCGTAGGGCCTTCCCCTGTTCTTCTCCCTTCTCATATCCATTTTCTCACCTCCTCCACCGGATCTTTTTTTTAATGCGATGGCCTTCCCAGATCACCTCCAAAACCCGCAAAGACCGCCGAGTCGATCGCCTACCTATCTCGCACGAGGAACCATCTGCATCCCTGCCAAATGGCAACAGCGACAGCAACACCACCATTACTACAGAGCTGTACCTTGAAAATAACGCAAAGATGAATAAGCAGTCCTACATCCTGCTCACGCATATCTTCAAGCTATACGCCTCGCACCTACGCTCCTTGAGCTTTCGTTCTAGAAGCCGCGCAACTGACACTAGGCTGCGCGAGGAGAGCTACGTGCGTCTGATGTCCCGGCTACCGTTGGAGCGCGGATTATGGACCCATACCGCCTCGGCCGTTTACAAAGTTGGTACGTCAAGTTCGAGATCGAAGATGACAGAGGGGAAGAGGGCTGGGCGGACCCGGGCGATAAAGGGTGGGAGGAGGTATGCTGATGCTCTTGCAGCTGTTGCACGGTCACAGCCACAGATACCGCAGAGTGCGCCGGTAGAGCGTGCAGTCCGGCAGGTGCCTGATCAATTTGCAGCTGCACCAGAGGCTGGGATTTATTCGCCGGTGTATGTGAAGTATACGCATCACCGTCCTCTTTTGAGTAGCGGGAACCCCGTGAGGGTACCGGGGGCAAGAGAGGATGCGGGGCTGCGGGTTGGTGGTAGCGGAGGGTTGCGAGGTTATGGCTATGGTGGTACTTATGATCGGGGCGAGAGGCATGGAAGATGGGATGTTGGCTCGCCGAGGAATGACGGAGGAAAGAGGCGGGTTGGCTTTTTATTTATGGTTATGGTTGTGTTGCTTGCTGTGGTGGCAGTTTGGTGGTGGATGTGGATGTAGTGGATGTAGTGGAGGTAGTTGCGAGGATCGTCAGCAAGAATCTAGGTCGAACACTGGCATTAGATGGGAGCGTGAGTGAGTTTCGCTATATATGACGAATAGTTGGCGTAGGAGTACTCTGGAGTATATGATTTGTACGGTACATGAAAGTTTATTGTTGAGCGGAAGGTTAGATGGATAGAGCAGTAGCATCAAATAAACTATGGCTACGCTTGGTGTATCGGCTTAAGCGTATATTCTGGTACCAATCTTGAAAGTATCAACCTCAAAAGAATCAAAGAATACTTGTTCTTCGTCGGAAACTACATGAGTGATCTATGTTTATTCAGTTCTACTTTAATTTCTTTAATACCCCTCCCTTTTTGACTAAAAATGACAGAAAATAGAACGGAATACAATACACGTAAGACGCCACCACATCCGCCACTCTCACAATCACTACCTTTCCCACACCTAACCTTGTCACTAGCTAATCATCTTAACCATATATGGACTCCCTGCACCCGCATCCCTGATGAAGCCGCTAGGGTAGATGGCCTAGATGCGACATCTGTAATTCTCAATCGCAGAGCAACGAGATGTTAGTCCGCCAGGCTGATGAGTACCGGCCATTATATCGTGTTGTGTGATTATACAAATTATATAACACCCAAAGGCGGCCTGTGAAGACCCCCCTAGGCTGTTAATAACCTATTACGCTATGTTTACAAGTTAAGGGTAGTGTTGCTGTAGTCGGATGAGTAAGACCCCTGCGATACGGTAATGGGCTGACATAACAGCCTATTTCGGCTTCCCCATCAATTACCGAGTTTGATTATCAAGTCTACGTAAAATATAACTAAGCATACTTCACCTACCTTTCCAGCAAAAAAGTATCTCTGTCTCATAATGAAGCGACGTATATGTTGTGGCCAGCAGCAGTAACAATGCACACGCGACTGCAGACAATCGCCGCCACTCATAAACGTGCGAGAACCCGCTGGCTCACACCCATACATGCACGACATTGAGTTGCGTTTGTTGAGATGTCTTCCCAAACTACCAGCGAGGGGGCGGATCCAGCCTTCCATGCCTTCGCAGGCCGACTCGGCGGTAACCAAGAGTTCATCCTCGATCCAAAGAACCTCGATCATGTCTCGATTCTAAAGCGCGTCCCTGATGCATCGCCATTTATTTCAGCAGGGGAAATATTTGACCTACAGGGATTCCTCGTACTAGAGCTGTGGAAAGCCGCCATTATTGAAGGCGTCGGGACGTTCCTCTTGGTCTGGATCACCGTTCTCATTGCTGCACACTCATCCACCATCCCTCCCCCAACCCCATCGCCGACATCAGGAATCTTCTCGACTCCAATCTTTCTTGGTCCCCTAGTTGGCGGGATCACCAACATGATCATCCTCACTCTTTTTATATATTGTCTCGGCCCCGTCTCCGGTGGCCACTTGAACCCCATAATCACCATGTCGACGTTTACCGCACGCTTGAGCACCTTCCCCCGGATGGTCCTCTACATCGCTTTTCAAACCGCTGGCGCCTGCATTGCCGGCCTGATGATACGCTCCTCCTATGGATCCCGCGACTTCCTCGTTGGCGGTTGCAGCATCGACCCCGCGCTCGTGCCCATCGCCGACATCTTCGCGCTAGAGTTCATGGCGGACTTCACACTGCTCTTCCTAGCATTTGGAGTTGGTCTTGACCCGCGACAGGCGCAGACTTTTGGACCTGCGTTTGGACCTTTACTCGTGGGCATCGTTCTCGGAGTGCTGTCTTTCGGAACGTCGATTACGCGCACCGGGTATGCGGGGGCGTCCATGAATCCAGCGCGGTGCACGGGGGCATTTGTAGGGAGCCACTTTCCAGGACATGCCTGGGTCGTCTGGGTGGCACCCATCGTGGCGTCGGTGGTTCACGGGGGATTATACTGGGCGATGCCGCCGTGGAAGTATCCTAAGCATAGCCTAGACAGCGGTTCACGCAATGGAGGGGCTGGGTTGATATGAAGTGTGTGGAGATGGTGGAAATGCACAACCTTTAGTAGTGAGTAGGGACTTACCCACTCGATTTATTCACACAATCTACACCGACTTCCTTTCACACAGAGACGAATGGGTATTTGTAAGTGGCGCATATATGGCTTTGAAACCGAATATCCATGTGGCTACAGGTAAACCGTGGGCACATCTCAACCACACATTTATCACACATCCTACTCCGCCCAAGCCACACTGCTTAAGCCACCATTGCCGTTATAACCCTCTGGCCCCACACTCACACTTGCAACCTCATCGCCCAACGCACCCGTTGCAGGGTCCCTGCTTACAATAACCACCGTGCCAGAGTTCTGGTTCCCGATCGCGACAAGGTCACCTGCTGCATTGATCTGCATGGTGCGTGGATAGGAGCCGTACGTTGCCGAAATGACGGGAGTGGAGATCGCTCCAGAGGCGTCGATGGGGAAGACAGCGATGGAGTCATTGTTGGAGCCAAAGGTTTCATCGGCGCGGTTGGAGACCGTGACAAAGTCGCTCTGCTTCGTGATTAGCTGTTGGACTAATATTATAACATCGACTAGCCGAAAACACGGAGATGGATAGATGTGAATGCAAAAGCTACGCCAGATAGGAGCTCAACTCACCGACACGCGAATCTCTCCGATCTTCTGGCCGTCCTTGACTTCCTGGTCAGCCGGATACGGCGTATCTGTCTGAATCGACAGGAGACTCAGACAATCTCCCTCCACCGTCGGATATGCCACGGAATACACGGTCACATCATTGCTCAGTTCATTACCCAGGTACATCATGGTCCCATCCTGGCCCTCCCAGAAGTCGACGTGCCTCGGGCCGCTACCGGGGGTTGCGGTGACATTGGCGCAAGACGTGAGGAAGCCGGTGGGCTTATCGACGGAGTAGACGCGCAGGAGATCAGCGCCGAGATCTGGGACGACGATGAATCCACCGGTGGGGTCTACGGCCGCCATGTGCGGGTGCGGGGCTTCTTGCCGGCTGGGGTCGGGCCCAGAGCCATCCATGGTGTAGGTGAATGTCTGGAGAGTCTTGGAGTCGTCGGTGATAGGGAGGGCAATGGTTGAGATCGAGGAGCCTCCGCTGGGTGGAGGGTAAGTATTTGGCTGTGGTAGGACATTCAGGGGGACATACTAATGCGCAAATGCCTGGAAGGAAATTCCATCCTCGCCGCCATAGAGGGAACTATGCACCGGGTTCCCGAGAAGCTTCGCACTTGCGGTGGCTGTCAACGCGCCATCTGCAGCTACGTCAAAGGCATTGACCGCACCACCTTGGTTCAGCTCGTCGATGCAGTAGAGGACCTGGTTCGCCGCATCGAAGGTGACCCAGCTGGGAGAGGCGCCGCAGTTCTTCTCGCTCGACACAACAGTCAAGGAACTGTCGGAGAGGGAGAGCACTGAGAGCGTGCCAGTGTAGTGGGTGGCATAGAGGATGGCGCCGAGGGCGTTGGCGGGGGCGAGCCCGAGCAGCAGAAGTGAGTTGGAATGCATTGTCCGTTGATGTCGTGAGTGGTGATGGGGAGAGGAGATGGTCTCAGAAAATAACGTCGAAGAGGATGGGGATCACAGCGTCTTATATTATGACGTCTCCCCGAGACAGAGAGAAGGACCGACCGAGACTATCAAAAAAATAAAACAGCCGCTTTTTACCTTTACGCACCCCGCACCCCATTCTCCCGGCGCATGACGAGGCAGATCCCAATATAGCGGATTAGGGACCACCTGTTCCTGGGCGGTTGCACGGGAGGATGCGTGTGGGTGTGCGAATCTTGAAATAAAGAGCCTAAATCCCTGGCCGAAGTGCAGCGATCGGCGATGTTAGCGGCAACATTCTGTCCTCTTTGTGGTCTTGTGTCTGTTTCACTCTACAACCTCCCTCGATACCAAATCATACGTAGTAGACCCCTTACCTAGCCGGCAGATCGTCGTCGCCATCCTCACTCTGTCATCCGGACCGTAGTACAGCCGGGCTAAGTCGACAGCGTGCCGCCGAAACAACCGATGCGTTCTCATGTAGATAGGCCGGGGTAGGCGCTAATCCGGAATGAGGTGGTATCGCTTGGCAAATCTTGTGGCAGATATGCATATGTATTACCCGGCGCACTGGGAGACAAGCGCGCCTTCGGCATTACATACGGCAATTTTATATCAAATCGAGCATGGCCCCGACCTCAAGAACAAGAAGCACATAAGACGATTCTCGACCCCAAATAGGGCCACAGAAAAGAGATTTTACAACCGAAGAATGAAATCGTTGTCCATGGATCCGTGGAGCCGTCAATCGCGTCGACATCCACAGACCACTGACTGTTCTCAAGTATACGACGAGGCAGTGCGTCCTCGGAGATATATACGGTAATATGTGTCGAAATAACATATAGTTGAAGTTGAAAAGGATAAGTAGGATAGGATGTCGATCACACGAGAACCTACGGAAACGTGGCGTCGGATCCGTCGTGCCGTCAATTAGGCTTATGTCCACCACGATCGTCGGCGGGGCTGTCACCGGGATGATTATGTCACGAGCCAAACACAATATATAATGATTAAGCCGGTGAAGAATTCGTCGTCTATCACTAGCGAGAACTAACTGTATACACTTTCCATCCTTTTGCTCCTCATAACCCCGCAATCAATAACATTCCCTTCGCCCTTCCATTCGCTCAACCGCAGATATAAACCGGCACGCCACGCAATCAGCACACTCGCACTCACCGCATAAAAATGCACAGTCCACTCCCACCGCATACGGTCGTCAACCCATATCAATCCATGCAGCCATCAAGACTTTCCTCACATCATTAGATCGCGCCACGCGCCGCGCGCAAGTACCTCGTAAAAATAAAGCCCCGAACCAGCAGAAAAACAGTCCAACGATCGAGAAGAAACGGACCCGAACACCATGCCATCGCAATGCAAGCACGGCGGCATCGCTAGGGGATTATGAGCCAGGACAGAGGCAGGTGCGCAGGAGATCGGATGTTTTGCAGAATAATAGAATTGCTCGTTCGAGCAGAGATGTGTGCGCATCAACGCTTACAAGATGTAGCCAAAGACACCGAGGAGACCGGCGGCGAGCACACCCGCACCAATGTCCATGCCGCCGGTCAGCGACATGGCGGCCGAATCGCTGGTAGCAGCAGCCTTGCCGGAACCCTGGGTGCTGGATGGTGTGGAGTCGCCCGAGGTCTCAGTTGCCCCGCCAGCATCTCCAGAGCCACCTGTGGAGGAAGGAGCGCTCGTCTCGGACGGGCTATCACTGCTGGTATCATCACTGCCGGAGCCGGAGCCGGAGCCGGATCCCTTCTCGTAGTCGGTGATGTTTTTTGTGCCACAGTTGTCCTGGATATCCGACTTGCACTTGCCCTGTCCAACAGCGTCGTTGGGGTGCGCCTTGATGCAGCCGGCGTAGTTGGCCTGGCAAACAAAGTCGGGGAGAGTGTTCTTGTACTCAGCGAGATTGGGGGTGGAGCCGTCATCGCAGACACACTTGTAGGTCAATTTTTGCTATGGCTGGTTAGCTTGATGGTACAGCGAGGAGGAGAGTGGCCGAGACTTACAGCATCACAGTCATTGGTTGGGGCGTTGCCGTCGCAAAGTGTCTGGCAGCCGGTACGCTCACCAATGCACCAGGAAGCTGCAAGGGCGTGTCAGTAAGTCAATTGCGGAAAAAGGCCCATAGATCATGGCAACTCACCAGCTTCCTGGGGATCGACGTTGGCAACGTCGATGTAGGTGAAGTTGAGGGCGGTGGAGCCCTGGGTAGCCGTCTGGGCGACAGCGGAGCCAGCCACAAGGGCGACAGCGAGGATTGAGGTGGAGAGCATGTTTGCGCGTAGAGTAGCAAGGATGACGGTATGTGATAGAGTGGAGCTGAATTGAGTAGAACTGGGTACAACTGATACTCAGAGTGATACTGTTGGTTCAATGATGATGATCAATGGACTGCAGTGTGAATTGATGTGATGTGGAAGATGGAGAGAGAAGCAGAGAGGGAGACGGAGAGAGAAGAGAGAAGAGAGGAAAGGGAAGGGAAGGGAAGAAAAGGAAGAAAGAGCGAAAGAGGAAGAAAGGAAGCTGTTCGGGGTGGGAAGGCGGGAAAGACGCTAGCAAGAAATGGGAGGCGGGTGACGGGGTGACGGGGAGTGACGGGGTGGCTGCGAGTGGCAAGGTTTTTGGGGAAGGCACGATGGGGATACTACAAGATACTGCATAGCACAGTGTATGGTGAGGTAGGTACCACCTTAGCACAGGAACCATGGTGTTGTGTGGTGTTAATGGGGAAAGAGCGAAAGGACGAGGAATTGGTTTGTCGGGGAACAACTCTGGGAGAAACCCGACAGAAACTTGCATTTGGACGAATCAAATGGCTCTAAAGTGCATACTACCGATAAAGCTCGAGGGCGTTTTGCCAAGTATTTCAGGGACAATCCGGATATTACGGCACGGTGATTGGCTGGCAGGAGAGGGGACGGAGGTTCAGAGACACTTACCTGACAACTCCAGCCCTAAGAGGAAAGGCGGGATGCGCTAGATGGGCTAGACTAGGCTAGACCAGGCCAATGCTCGTATCTCTCTGACAACCGAGGGCCAAGCAAGACTGTAAATGGCGCTAAATTGGTGCACTAGTCAGATCTAGGGAGCACTAGTAATGAATAAAGCTTAGTGTCTGTGTTGTCTGTGACGTTGTCTCAATTGTGTCGGAGGCAGTCTCTACCCAAGTCTCTACCCAGTCTCTCTCTACCAGTCTCCCTCTACCACACTCTCTCTCTCTCTCCCACTCTCCTCTCGCTGGTGCTGAGGCAAATTTACCTGTGCTGCTTCCCAATTCCCATATCCGTCGCCAGACAGTGCAACAGTCCACAGCACCCGTACACCGTACACCGTACACCGTATAAAAGGCATACACATCAGGAAATATATATGTTAGGCAATCACATAGAAGGATGCAATACCACCACAATCAATATGCGTCGACATGGTCAATCTTGGAGATTCTGCAGTACGGCGCTTCACAAGACTAAAATACCAGCAATCTACGGTAAACACCCGAGATGAATCCAATATACCGGCCACCCGCGAACCACTCTCGTACATTGGGGAGCTCTCTCCGCGTCTTGGCACATGCAAGGCACCGTGATGGATAGAGTGGGTAAAATGAAGAAACTGAAGGGTGGAGAGTGACAAGTCTCATCTAAGTACCCTCCCTACCCAATATATTCACATACAGAGAAGCGAGAGACCGTGAATGAACTTCAAATCTGCGCCCGTCCCAACCATTCTCAACCGTCAAGTCACGCCCATCTCACATCCCATTCTCACCCCCACCAACAGTGGCACGGTTGCATTCTCTAAAAAGTGTACTTGTTCTCTACTTGCTGCTCACCGTATTCGATTCGTGTACTTCATTTACTACAATGCGCCACAAATCGTTGAGTGCAGACCCGTATTATCTCCGATTTTGGCACCTGTCAATGTCGCTGCCAATCATGCCGATCTCCCGACCCCTGCCAGCTTCTTATCCATATCATCACGTGCCATATTGCGCACCCATATATAGAAACACGTGATTATCCTACTTCATGAGAACAAGTAAAAGATACGAAGATATTGCTCCTACGAGAAATTCATCACATCGTCTATTCCATACTCCTATCTAATCCCCAAACTAACCTATAACCCCCCCTTCTCAATACTCATAAGGCGCGAGCCGTGTGTTTTATCACGTGGGTTTCACTGTATCATAACGAATCAAATCCAAACACGGAAGGCGCTGAGACAACGGCAGACAAACTTCCTGCTATCGCAAAACAAAGTCGCTCTAAACAGTTCCAACAGTCTTGGGGTATCTTCAAAATCATCAAGGCACTTCAGAGACTGATACTCGCTCTCCTCGGCGCCGTCTCAACGACCTCTTCTCCCCGCTGACCGCCCAGTAGAGCACTCTCCTCGTCAACGATCGCGGTTTTCGCCGGTGCAGCCGCAGACTTGCTTGGCTTCGACAGTGCCGACCACAGCGTACTCGCAATGACGATCGCTCCACCGAACAAACTCCACCCGCCAGGTAAGACACCCCAGATCGCAAAGTCAAACGATAACGCAAATAACACCTGCGTGTACAGCATGCTCGTCGCCTTGCTGCTGCGGTCGAGCTGCAGTCCCGCCGTCAATAGGAACTGTAGCCCAAATCCGAGCACGCCCAGCAGCACAACCAGGACCCATTCACGGGCACCGTGGGGCATCGTGAAGGACATTCCCGGCACGGCGAGAAGGGCGGCGGCAGACCCGAAGGTGCCAAGGGTGGCAAAGTAATTAACGGAAATCAGTGCATGGGCACGCGTGCCGATGACGCGGATCATGGTGTAAGCTCCCGAGGCGCCGAGGACGCCGAGAAGGGAGGCCGTGATGGCGAGGAGGCGCTGAGCGGGGGAGACATGATCGATGTCTGTAGGGCGGGGTGGTTGCAGGTCGTCATTGGCGGCAGGTCCAAAAATGCTCGAGGGATGGGCGATGAAGATTACTCCAACTAGGGCGACGAGGCCGGCAAGGAGGTCACGACTACTGAAGATCTCGCCAAGGAAGATGGAGCAGGCCCATGCGGTGACGATGGGAACGAGGAATCGAAAGACGGTTGCCTCGGCGAGGGGGAGATAATGCACAGAATCTGTGTATTGTTAGCTTGGCTTCCCTTAAATAAGCCGAATTCGGGCTAAGTCATGTGGTAAGTGAGACTCACAGTACAAACAGAACAGTCCAAAAAACCCAAATAGCGCCCGGACGACAAGCCAGCCTCGGACATCAGCTCTCCCAAGCGGGAAGTCAGGCACCTTAGTCCACCACATGTATAGCGAGCTGAGGACTAAGGTCGTGCTCATGCGCGCGAAAATGATCTGTTATCTTGTCAGCGACTATTCCCACGGCTGGGGATCGCCAGGTGGCGAGTTTCCTTACCTGGAAGGGATGCATCTTGTGCTCGCCCTGCTGGAGGAAACGGACTATTGCATCCATAGAGGACGCAATAGCCTGAGCTAAGACGATAAAGATCAGTCCCTTATTATTATTCCATGTTGACTTCCACGTTCCCTGTCGAGCCGGGACGGCATCAGCCTCGTGTTCGCCATGTGGCGCAGCTTCGGCGGCACGGGGAGACATCTTAGGTGTAAATATAAGAAACTATAGAAGCCCCTGGATCCAAAAATGTGATCTATATGCAAAAACCCTGTGGCGTCGAGTAGAAGAGCACTTTGAGCAATATCGAACAGGCCAAAAAAATTGGAGAAGACCCTTTTGTACCCCTCTTCTCACCCCCGCGTCTCGGCCCGCGCACACGACCATTTTAGCGTGCCGGTAGTTTACGTCCATGGATTTGACTGAAGGGTAAGCCTTTGGTTATTCTTCTGACACGGCGTTTTGTGCTTCAAGGGGCCAATATCACGAGTGAATATTAAATTTGGAATTATATTGAATGGCACTATTTACCACATCCTCGAATTTATAACTTCATGGTTGGCGAAAACTGAAAATATATATCACGTGATATGTCATGTGGAAAACGATTCTCGATTCAACTTGAGGCCAAGCTGAATTGTTAACTCCCGGGGTAGTTAATAGGCGCAGATTTAAGAAATTACCTAGAATACTACGTAGTATTTTCGGCTTTATTTACTCATGGCCTTAATTTGCTAGCTAGCGCTTATGCACGAACACTGCTATTTCTGTGCCTGGTGACCCCCAATCCTGCAAACCAACCATCATCACAATTTAGCGCTCATGCTCGGCACATTCAGCGGCATACAAATTTAAGAAGTAAATTAGGATAGTAACTGAATTAAACATTTTAACATTCCAACATAGGTTGTACCGGCACGCTGCAGTTTAAAACAGAAAACAGCAAACAGCTACACGGTATTTTGTGCACCGAACACAGAATCTGGGTCGATCGCGGGAAAGTATAATTCGTTGGGCTGCTGTCAAATGTTCCAACTTGCAGGGACATAGCGTATCATTGTGCGCCTAGTGCCCGAAAATAGTACTTTAACTACAACCGATGCCGAAACATCCTAGCGCTGATTTACAAGCCTCTGAAGGATCGCCCATAGTGGCGTGCATGATCCCACATCAGCTTTCTGTGTCAAACAGAACAGCGCAATAAATTCCCTGGAAGCACAATTACGTCTCTGAACGCATTTTAGTGCTCGTCGAGAACGGAACGAGTCTCACAGTTACTGAGTTACCCAGGCAACGCCCTTGAGGTGTGCGTAATAGGACCCTGATTTTCTTAGACAGGTGTCTGGGTTTGCCGTTTATATCGGATACCATGGACTTTGCCTGGCAGGTGTCATTGGCAGCTGGCTGGGCTGTGCGCCCCTACGCATTTTTTGAAGGATCACTTGAGTAGAGTCTGAGTCGAGAACCCAGTTCTTAGAGACAGGAAGTATGGGTCAGGTATAGTTTGTACCGCATGATCCTTCGGTGGATTGCCCCCAATGGGATGCATAGCGCTATAATGGCACTGCGTACAAGGTAAGCTTCCTGCCCCACAATCACACCGAAGGATTGCAAAGCTGACTATAGTATAAGAGACTTTGTATAAAGAGAAGGGCCGAGGACATTCCCCTCGAAGTGTAGGATGTCTGCAGAGCTCTCATAGAGGTTATCACAATGGTCAATTTTCTCCAAACCGCGCTCCTGGCTCTCGTTGCCAGTAATTCTGCCACAGCCCGACCAAACCCAATCAGTTACCCAGTTCCCAAACCGGACCCAATCCATGGAACTTCCAAGTATCAGCGACGAGGCTTGACACTTGAGGGGAGAGCTACGCGGGAAACTTATGCCAATGAGGCAGTCGCTGGTATTACAGCTTTACATCAGTGGTACGGAGATAATGGCCTCTGGGATAACCACTGGTGGAATAGCGCCAATGTTATTACCATGCTTGCCGACTTTCAGGCATTTGCCCCTGACCAGGTCAGCGGCTACACAGCCGATGTCTTTCCCAAGACGTTGACAAATGCTCCATCATGGGGTGCCTTCACCGGATTTATCAACGACTACTACGATGATGAGCTATGGTGGTGTCTTGCTTGGATTCAAGTCTTTGATGTCACCAAAGATCAAAAGTATCTTGACATGGCATCCTCGATCTTTGAGGATGCCAAGAAGGCTTGGGGCCAACCTGCTTGTGGCGGTCTATAGTGAGTAGTTTCCCTTTGCGCCGTGTTCCGTACGTGTCTAACGCAAATATCAGCTGGAAAAAAGGTGACCCAGCCGTCAATGCCATTGAGAATGAGCTCTACCTCACCGCTGCCGCCAAACTTGCAAACCGCAAGCCCAGCTCACCTTCGGGAGGTTACTACTTCAACGAGGCGATTAAGGTGTACGAGTGGTTTTTTAATTCTGGAATGATCAACGACGAGTTCCTCATAAACGATGGCCTGAATTCTGAGTGCAAAAACAACGGTGCCCAGACCTGGTCTTACAACCAAGGTGTCATTCTCGGTGGCCTTACAGAGCTCACCTGGTCGACAGGTGATGCCAAATACACAACCCTCGCTGTCAACATTGCCACAGCAGCAATCACGAAGCTGACTAACGCTGATGGCATCTTGACTGACGCATGCGGAACCTGCCAGGGCGATAGTGCCCAATTTAAAGGCGTGCTTGCCCGCAACATCCAGTTCATGTACAACCGTGCCAACGGGCTCACTGATGCCACCAAGGCTCAGTTCAAAGCCTTCTTGCAGTTGAACGCCGACACAGTGTGGGAGAAAGATCAAGAAGGAAACTTCCTTGGGTCCGTTTGGTCTGGCCCGTATATTACGGCTGATGTAAACTCCCAGAGCTCAGCATTGGACCTTCTGGTTGCTGCGGCCGGAGTGTCATAGATTACGGCGGAGGCCGCCACTGCCTATCGGCGGTGACTTTTGGGTCAAAGTTTCGAACTCTAAATACCATATAAATGAAGTTATGAACATATTAAGACAGAGATACAAATTAAGCGTCATGTTACCACACAATGTTTTTTTTTTGTGCTATTCTCAATGTGAAATAAACAAATATTGGAGTTTACTGCTTTAGCACTTAAATAGCCTCCAAAAGTAGCTAGTGAATATCACTAGGCAGATTCAAGCTTCATCTCATGCTTCTCCGGCACCGCATTTGCCTCATTTATATTGATGGCCTTCATCTCTGCATTTGCAATCTCCGCCACATCCACCGCATCATCGCCATCAAAGAATTTAGCAATCTCCTCCAGCGGTGTGTATCGCGTCTCGATGATAAGGAAGTAGATGACACCGACCTCGAATACAAGAAAAACGCAGTAAACCAGGTAATACTTCCAAGCTAGCGCTTCGAGGGCGATTGCGTTGACGTACTGGTTGAAGAAGAGAGCAGCAGTAACACAAAAGTTAAGCCATGTGAATCCCTTGGCGCGGATGCCGTATGGCAGAATTTCGGTGGTGTATGAGGCCATCAGCCCAGATCTAGAAAGCGATTGTTAGATTTTGCAAGGCTGATAAGGGGGGGTACCGACTTGAAATCATAGAAAGATCCGTATACGAAAATCATAACCACAAATCCAATGCCGAGGCCTTTGTTAGGCTCGGACTCGACGGCATATCGAGCAGATATGATGGTCCAAATGGTAAAAGCGAAGAGAGTGCCGATAGTAGAGATGAGATAAATTGGTCGTCGTCCAATTCTGTCGACGAAGAACGACATGGTGATGTTGACAACGAGACCCCAAGATTTCAACCCTCCATTTATGCCGAGCTGAGTACTTGCACTTGTAATTCCGACATTGTTCATCACTTGGTGAAGATAGTAGGAGATTAGCCCGTTGCCAGACCATTGGGAGAAGAACCCAATAGCTGTGATTACAAGCATTCGCTTGCGGTTGCCCTTTGTCCTTACTAGGTCAAGCCAGGAGTTTTTTGCAGCTTCCTTATCTAGTGCGATGGCGGTCCGGATTTCAGTAAATTCCAAATGAACAAACTCGTCCTGACGATTGTCCTCCGCATGGTAGTAAGAGAGGATTTGCATTGCCTTTTCGTCTTGGTCCTTATTGAGAAGCCATCTTGGGCTTTCGGGAATCCACCACATCATACACAGAATAATAAGGGAGCAGATGGATTGAAGCAGACTTGGGAGTCTCCAGGACCAGTCGTTCTGTCCGTGGTCAGTAAATGGATTAGAAGCAACCTGGGAATACCTAGGCACGTACTTGAATCTGGAGAGTACCGTAGGTAGTCCATGATGCAATAAATGCTCCCGAATGGTACGAAGCACCACTTAACGTGACAAGAATAGCACGGTCTTGTGGGTGGGCAATTTCGGTAATGAGCAATGGGGCGGCACCGAGCACAATACAATCACCGAATCCAATTAGCAATCTGGCGGCAATAAACATCCCGAAGTTTTTGGCGCCAGCTTGCAATCCAACAGCAAGCAACATGATTATGCAGCCAATAGTAACACCAGACTTTCGACCCCATCTATCGACAAGATACGGAACGAAGAATAAGCCGATCAACGAGCCCAAGCTCATAGACGCATTAAAAAGTCCAAGAATAGAGCCTTTGGGGTCGTCGAAATATTCCTTCCAGTAGCTCAGTGTCTGAAGACCGTTCATCATGCTGCCGTCAAAGCCATTGGCTGTGTTTGTGAGAATGAGTACAACAATATAGATATAAAGTGTACGGAGGTTGCGACGCTTCCACCAGGCAATGCGAGGGAACGTCCTACTGGCGAAGTGGAAGTGGCCTTTGGGAGGGCGGACAGGTATAAAGGTCTGGTTTGAACGAGGTCCGCCGAGCTTGGGTAGGAAGCCCATGATGAGCTTGCGTGTTTCAACTAACTTTGAGAAAGCTGATGGAAACGTAGTAGATGCTGAGAAGGAGACGATTGAAGGGCTATATATACTTCCATATTAACTTTATCACATTAATTAGAACGACAAATAGACGAGCATCATCCCTCTGCTTACTTAGGCATGACATACCATGCACACGGTTCAGATAAGGTTTCAGAGACATGAGAATTGCACCCCACGCACCACTTGACAGCTTGGGTGGAGAAGGTATCACCATGTTCGAGTAAATTGGTAGCGATCAGTGATCGGTGATTGGTGTCGTTGGTTTTAATCTTGGCTCTGATTTTGGCTAAAACCCCGCAATAAACAAAAGAGAGGATGCGGAGAGGCCCACACAGGCTTCGATACGATTTTGTCTATTTTAGTAATTTTGATACGCTTCCCCTCATTATGTGCAATTTAGCGCCATGTCGTTCCCTAGTTGGCCCCTCATTTTGATGGGCATAGCGCCATGTCATTCACTAGTTTCCCCCTCATTTTGGTGGGCATAGCGCCATGTCATTCCCTAGTTTCCCCTCATTGTGGTGGAATTAGTCGTATTGGCACAGCGGTTAACATCATCGATTTCCCCACAATATGGTGCACTAGAATTGGCACTGTTGGTACGGTGTTATTCGTCGGCAATATAGGTCGCTTGAATTCGTCGGGTAAAGTCCGCGCACGATTGAATCTCAAATAGTAACCACTTTTAGTCATAGATCAACAGTTTTCTTTCTGTGAGCTACAGCCTGCAGCATTTAACCTCCTGGGCATTCTAATCCGCTGTTCTTGGCTACAGACTCTGCACAAACACCGAGGAGCCACCACCATAATTATAACCGTAGAGCCTCCTTAGGATAAATGATGGCTAAACATCTCAATATAATAACCTTGCCGACTTCGTTACCGATTCGTTACCGACTTTATTTTGACATTCAAAGGGCAAATATCAAAAGCTATGCCTTCTCCAAATATCAACCCAATTATACCCGGCTTTGCCCCGGATCCATCTGTCGTTCTGGTGGATGACACCTTTTTCCTCGTTAATTCTAGCTTTCATATGTTCCCGGGCCTACCGATTTATGCCTCTAAAGACCTCACCTCGTGGAAACATATCGGTATGTAAATTATATAACGTTACTAAGATTAATGGTTGAATGTTTTGTTAACTATGCCTTAGGAAATGCCATCAACCGACAGGGCCAGATCAGCCTTACGATATCTCGCACCATACTGTGTCCACCACATGCAAATGGCGATGTGATGCTCTCAACTGGTGGACTTTACGCCCCAACGATCCGCTATCAAAATGGCACATTCTACATCGTATGCACCAACGTCATTCACGACTGTAGCTCGGATGATGGCAAACCTGAGAACTTCATCGTCTCATCACGTAATATCTGGACTAATGAATGGAGCGATCCGATCTATTTCGATTTCAACGGCATTGATCCTAGCATCTTCTTTGATGACAGTGGGCGTGCCTACATCCAAGGATCTGCTGGTCCAGGTCCAATGACAAAAATCCACTTGTTTGAGGTTGATCTGAAGACCGGAAAGAAGTTGTCGGAGGAAAAGAAGATATGGGATGGTACTGGAGGAATTTATCCCGAGGGGCCTCATATTTATAAGAAAGACGGATTCTATTATCTTGTGATTTCTGAAGGCGGAACGCACGACGACCACATGATTACTGTCGCGAGATCTAAAAATATCTGGGGTCCTTACGAGCAGTTTGAGAAGAATCCTATCTTGACGGCGAGAGGGACGGACGAGTATATTCAATATACTGGGCATTCCGACATGTTTCAGGATCCGCAGGGGCGTTGGTGGGCCGTTTGCCTCGGAGTCAGAAAAGATGAAAGCCGGTTTATCATGGGAAGGGAGACCTTCCTTACGACTGGGGAGTGGCCCGAAGGGGATTGGCCGAGTTTTAATCGGGTCAAGTCGAATCCCAAATTCCCAGGTGGAACAGAACTTGTCCGCGCAGATAGCACTTTGCCCCTTACCGCGGAGCCAATGGTGGACTGGCTTTACATTCGCGACGCAGTTTTCAGTAACTACAAATTTTCGAATGGCGGGAAAACAGCCACCCTTACAGCCAGCCAGGACGACATGTCGCAATGGGAAAAGCCCGTTACCTTTGTTGGAAAACGCCAACGGCTTCTTCAAGGTAATGCAACAGTTACGATGCACACACCTCCCGTTTCGAGTGACGCCCATCTCAGGGCTGGTATCGCATACTACAAGGACGAACATCGCTACATGAAGCTGTTTTACGATTTCTCCGCCTTTGAAATGGTTTTTGAGATTGTGAACAATGCGAAGAAGACTTCGAGTACCGTTAGGCATGATATTCAGATTGAAAGTGTGGTTTCCTTGCGCATCGAGTATACTGAGAGATCCCTTCAACTCTCGTATCGAAATGGGGCAGACTCTACCGCATGGATCAGCTTTGATGGCTTTGATACGCTAGAGATGACGGGTCCAGATTTTGTTGGCCCTGTCATTGGTATATTTGCGGTAGCTACAGCACCGCATACGCATGTCCAGTTTGATGATTTAGAGATAGACAAATAGGACAGCGGCAGGGGACAGCTTTTCTAGCTAGGCCATTTAACTAGTTAGTTTACAACTTATCCTATACCATTAGACGGCTAACAGCTAATACCTAGAAGTCTCACGTCATGCCCTAGACACCTTTGAATGCCTCTATGTGGTGATTAAGCATCATTTTGTAGTAACGCTTTACTATCTAAGCAAGACATCGCCTGGGTCATGAGCCGAATCTCGGACCCGCAGCATCATTATTGCCAAGCCAGGCATCCCACTTTTCCCAGTCGATGACCTCGCCGCTGGGGGTATCGAACAAGTAATCTTGGGCCAGAATATCATTCGGGTCTATATTCATCGCGTCGGCTGATCCTCCACATGCGCACGTATCACGATTCATAGCATCATTGAGCCAGAACTCATCATCTCCTGTTCGTGTGCTGCTTTGAACGACGTTCGCTGGTTGCGTTGTTGCTAAGCCTTGCCGTCCCTGGACTTCAACCCGCGGGTTTTCCGGAGTTTGGTTCACATCAAGCCATATTCTATCAGCATCCATTGACGCTGATTGCTTTTCGCCATTAGGAGGATCTCGCTCTTTGTTCCTTGCCAATGCTGCTTCTCGCCGTGACTTGGCTTCTCTCCGTTGCTCGCGAAGCCTAGTAATATATCTCGGTGTGTTGGGGAGGCACTTGTTGTCCTTTGCCAATGCGTCTTCGCGAGCACTGAACGCTTTCACACAGAGGCTTCCGATTGCCACGAATATTGGCTTCTTGGTGCTAAGACACATCTCAAAATTTGTTTCATAGAGGGTATTAACAAGGTTCCAGGCCTTCTCAACGTCTGGATGGAGGGGTTTTGATCGGAGCGAGTCAAGAACGTGGATGACAGCATGCCATTGGATGAAGTATGGGAGATTCCAAGCAAAGTGGCGAAGCTGCGAGCTTGACTGCATCTGGTTATACTGCTCCAGGAGTTGAAGAACAATATCCCAGACTAGCTGCTGTTCGGAGGCTGGGACCTGGTCTTGGCTGGCCCATTTTCGTGGGTGGTAAGCCATGAATCGGACGATATTCGCTGCGCACCGGGCACCAAACAGAACCATGAGCTGTAGTGGCTGGGAGGGATCGCAAAATCGGAGGTACTTGGTCTCGAGGTCGTCTATTAGTCCATGGATATAAGCTTCCTTTATCTCCACGTTGTTCATGGCAGTATATTCGTGGTTCGTGAATAGAGACTTGTCTAGTTTTGGCATTCTGGCAATCTGAGCAGAAGCAAATTCAGCTAGCTCGGCCCTGAACATGCACCATATCATTTCTGTGGGTCTAGTTGATTCCTCTGGGGCCTCCAACATTGAAGGGTAGAGGTTGGCGTCATTGACGTTGGCAGGTTTCTTAGGAGAGGTGTTGTTGGGTACAAAGTCTTGGAACTTGGCCTGTCCGCAGAGTTCCGCCGCCCGGGAGTCGTGCAATTTTAGTTGCCACCAGATACGTCGACGAATCTCGGTTTCAAAGGGTGAAAGACCTAGCAATTGTCCATCTATGCGCATACCCATACCTTCTGCAATACGTATAGCAACCCCGGCAAGGTTCCAATGTGCACGTGGTTCGTATGTATCCCGGATTGAAACAAGATGAATCGCGAATGCCTGCAAAACAACAATGCTAGACGTGCTCATAAACTTTGCGCGCGACAAGGCTGCTTTTGAAGCAGCTAGGTAGCGGCGAAGTAGTATAGCTCGGGTCTCCCCCATAACTTCTCTGCACTCGTTATCTGTTAGCGAAATAATGGCTATATGGTAAATGGCGAACATGAGCGCTTCGAAGCCTCTTGGGACATTCTTGATGTTGCTGATTGCCTTCTCTATTGCAGTCTGCAAACTCGGGACGTGCACTATTTTCATGAGAGGGTTGACATTTTCAATGAAAGTCCTCCATAATTGACGAATTATTTCAGCAGGTGGATGCGACGGTGCAGTGACGGGGCTCCTCCAGCCTAGAACATATGAAAAGTCGCCATTGGAGGATTCGCCATCACTTCCATCATTCTCCGACTCATCTCCAAGAGTAGTTTCATCATCGTTGATCTGGTGAGTCAGCATATTTCCCAACTTGTAGTATTCATGTGAGGGGATAGTGAACCTCTTCTGCCATCCTCGACCACAAATTGCTATGGGATGTTTAGCGCCGTTGTCCACTGCTCGGGAATCACTACTTACTTGTCCACAAGTTCTGTGCCGCTCTGTCTATGCACTAGTCTAGGCTTAAAAATGCCTGCTTGCAGTGGCAACCTCCAGACCGTTTCACACTCCATGGGCCCGTTGCCGCCGGGGAGGTCTTCCGGCTCCGAAATACCCGTGACTTGTTTGGGGTCGATGCCTCGCTCCCGAAGCAAAGTTTCATACCGTTTTAGCTTTTCGAGCACTATCTTTTCTTTGGTGAATTCTCGTTTCTTTCGAGGCGGCTTCGGTGGGCGGATAATACAAGGCACATTGTGCCTGACGCAGGCACCACATGGGTTCTGTCTGTCGCAGCCGACCTTCCGCTCAGAGCATCTGATGCAGGCAAAGTTGCCTTTGGTCAGTAGGCTGGCCGATGAGACCGTTGGATGGTTCATTATGCGCAAATAGCTGTGCTACGAATACGACATTATCGTAGTAGTTTGTTCAGTATGATAATTGAATGAAGATGTTGTCGGACAAAGGTGATGAGGGCTGCTCCGATTGGTGGGATTCTTTAAACTCGGAGCTCGGAGCCCGAGCTTCAAAATCCCCGAGCCGACAACAAACGTCATGTGTACTACAGCCAAATGGAGCATCGTCGCACTCTGTACCACACCTATATTTAATCAATAAGGAAGAGTAGCTAGACTCTGAGCCTTTGCTCTCATGTTTCTCAGTTGCTATTATAGTGATAGTTTTCAGCGGCGGTTAACTTGATTTATTTTTAACCACAGAGCACGAAAATAATATTGGTGATAATTGCAAAAATTCAAATAATCCATTGTTTTATTAAGAGCTCGCCAAATACAAATACTAAATAATACTAAGCATATCAACATCGAGAAAGAATGTCCTACTTCCTCGTATGTTTTCTTAGCTACCTTGTTGCTAAGCTCGAACACCATAAATAACCGCTTAATTTTCAAAATATCGACCCAAAGCTTCGCGACCACTAACTCAGGTTCAAGTAACTTTATACGTGCCCCCTGGCAAATCTGCGTAAACAGAGGTATCACCCCCTTTTTCAGTCGGCGCCACCACGCCATTCTGCCCAGTAACTGTATGTCCATTTCCCCCTGGTAACACCAATTTTCCACTGGTTCCTTGTGGAGTCGTAAAACTACCTACCAACACTCCGCCCGACGCCTCCCACTGGACGTCAAACTTGCCGAGTCCTGTCTCATACCCAGAACTAATCCTCTTTAACCCCCCCAACCTCGGATGAATCTCCCATGTCCGCCCCATGGCGCTGGTAAGTTGCATTCCCGCGCCGAAAAATGACAGTGCGGATGTAGGGCCGGTAGCCCATCCGTGCGCATGGCTAACGCGCGCGTCATTGTCGTAGGGCGGGTAGTGGAGAGAGCCATCAGAAGAGTACCCTTCGATGAGGGACGAGTTTGTCATGCGCGGGTCGTCGAGCATGAAGTCTGCCCACATGAATTCCATAAGGTCGATGGCGCGGTGCGCTGCGCCTGCGAGGTAATGGGCTTGCACTTCAAATCCAGATGCAAATGGGGAGACAGCCTTCCCGGCCTCTGGGGCAGGAGCGCCAAACGGACGAACCCAGCGGGCTGCCAGGGCTTTGGAAATGGCAGATGCACGGTCAGGGGTCACAAGGCCAGCGATGATGGCCCACGAATTTCCGTCTTGGGGGTGAACTGCAGTGGCCGATTTATCCTCGGCATTGTCGAAGAAGAGGTTTTGGGACGGATCCCAGAGGTTGGCATTTATGGCGGTGCGAATACCGGACATGGCGGAGGTCCAAGTGGGGATGAGGGCGGTGTCGTCGAGGACTTTAGCGAGGGTAATAGATTTCTCAAGGGTGTGGTAAAAGATTGCATTTGCCTGTTTGATGAGTGTTAATTCTCGAGTTGAAGGCTTGGGAGACAGCTGGAACTAACCTCTCCGTTATGGCCGCCCATACCGGACCGGAGCCAATCGTTGGGGCTGTCAACGTTGGCCATTCCGGTGCTATCGATCAGTCCCATTGTATTGGCAAGACCCAACTTATACTGAGGCCAATACTTTTGCAAGTACGCTAGGTCGCCAGTATACGTGTAGTAATCGTACAAGTCAAGAAGCGTATAGAGATGGTACGTAAAGCTATAGTCGAAGTGGCCCTTGAGGAAATAACCAATTCCGTTGTATGGCAATCGCCCACTCGCTTGCTGCATGGAAAATAGAGCAGATAAACCATTTTTAATCCCATCGAGGCTGTTGGTTGACACAAACATCGAAGGTCCAGAAATTGCAAGGTCACCAGGCCATACAAGGCGATCCCGTTTTGCACCATCCATGAGCACCGAGTTGCCCTCTATCATCCGTTAGCCCTTCACCCTTCTAGATAGTACCCATATACCACAAGTTGCTAGGACCCACATAACAATTCATAGAATATGCAACTTACCAGAAAGCGTGCCATTCAAGTACCAATCTACCCCTGGCACAAACTGCGAATTACCATATGCTGGGTCCGATGTGCAGAGCTGGTTTGTGTACGCGCCCGCATACCAAACGCGATTCAACTTCTCGCTGTCACTATTAAAATATCCAGCATATTCCTGCGCATTTGCCATCTCGGGCGACGCCGTGAAATTCACTGACAGCGAATCGATGACCATCTCTCCAGTGGAGTTGTGCCAGAGGCTCATATAGCGGAACCCACCCCGCTGATGTTTCTTGTCAGCTTCATACGCGCCGGCGGCGCCAACGGAGAACCAGAGCGGGCTGTCATAGGTGTCGGCGTTGGCAGAGTCGCTGAGGGTAGTACTGATCCACATGTTGCTCTCAGTAAAGGTGAAGCCAATAAACTCGGCATCACCTGAGACAGATTTTACGTTGAACTGGACGGTACCAGCAACATTTTTGCCAAAATCAATGGTGATGGCCGAGTCGCCAGTGAAGGTGGTACCATCACTGTTCTGGGAACTGGTGCAGAGAGCACCAGGATTCTCGATTTTGTTGGTGGTGTTGAGAAGATCTCTGCATTGCACATTGCGGTCGCTGGGGGCTAGGATGTACTCCTGGAATTTGGCCGCAGAAGCGGATTCTAAAAAGAGGATAGCGGTTAGAGTGCCCTGAGGCAGTTTTGAAAACCTCATATTGTTGGGGGTGGACGTATTTTGAGAACAGGCTCGACATGAATGAAAAGGACCTCACACTTTCAACATTCCGAGGCTATGGCCTATCTTATATCACAACAGCAACGTCATTCATCTCATTGTCTTCTGACAACCCCTCGCCATAGTTTGTGCCCCTCTATAGTGAGATCAAGTACAGCACCAACAGAACTGAGGCTCCATCCCTGCCCCGCCTCACCCGGGTCCTAACAGTGCATATGGTTCGGGTTAACCAGTCCCGTGTAACCTGCAATAGGGGGACAGATTGATGCACGCAGGGCCAGGCACGAGGACACAAATGTGATATCGGGATGCTGATTCGCATACCAGGTATTTGATCAGCGGCATGACGCCGAGGGGAAGGGCAAACTGGGGCCAATCATCAGCTCCGGCCCGGTATAATCAGGACCGAAAGCGGCACCTTCGTATGTTGGCTCCTGGGGACAGCGTTAGCATGTGCCCTGTGAAATATCTAAGACATTACCGGTGGCTCCTAGTGCACGTATGTGCTGTACTATGTATCTACATACGGGTGCTTTATAGCATGGCATGGGGTCCATGCTTAGAGTATGGGTGTCTGCTATCATGGAGCATAACATCATGATGCGTACCATGATCAATATGTCACAGGCCAACCACCGAGCTCTGTAGAGTATGTGTGTTCTCATAGCCGCCATCACGTCGACCTATGCCCAGGCGTGCCTAGAAGTAACGTTGCGGGTGACCGTGGTCCTAATACAGACTAGCGTCGGGAGTAGTTCCTAACGGTCCATGCGTTAGACTCTATACGGGTCACAACCCGGCAGATCACTCCGCCAGTGCGCAACCTGATTTACCCACGCTAACTGATTCAACCATTAGCGCCAACCGAATCGCTCTTTCCCCACCTTCCCCGCCATCAGCCCTTGCCTGCTCGAATGCTTGGCGTTAACGGACTCAACATAACGTGACGCCACTCTTACTATTGACAGAGTCACTTACCAGCTTAATTATCTAGTTCAGGTGAGGGTTTCAAGAATATGTTGATGTCTAAATGTACAAGTAGGTCACGGAGACCTGGCGAGAGCTTGAGTTGACGATGTTCCGATAATGTATATTTAGTGGAAGTGCAATAGCTAGATCAATACCAACAGGGTGATCAATCACCAACCAACAGGGCGATCAATCACCAACCAACAGGGCGATCAACACCAACCAACAGGGTTTGCCGATCACTACAAGAATGCATGCTAGCCATCATACTTATATATGCTCCTTCCTACATTACGCTCATATCTATCTACTGCCCCGATGAACCAACCGCCTCTAACCCCACCTAATCCCATTCAGCCCCCCTCCCTCATCTCCCCATCTCTACACACTTCCACGCTAACCCTCGGTTCCACTACTTCTAAACGCCGCACACAATGCCGCGTAATGATGCGTCAACTCGAGCACATTCTGCGGTAAACTGCTTGCCTGAATAATACTTCTGACCTTCATCGCGCCATCCTCTTCGATCAGCGATCTCACCGTCCACAGCAGCTCAGGCGAAAACTCGGAGTACCATCGATATTGCCATGTAATGAGTCTAATAACGGCCTGCACGGCATCTCTTGTGCGGCGTTCCTTCTCGAACCCACCTAATATACCACGGAGCGCTTTGGGGCTGAACCGGATAGCAAGGCAGGCGCGGTAGGCTTCAGCCGCCTCGGGTTCGTGGTGCAGGCGGGTAGCGAGGGCGCCGAGGATCTCCCATTCCTCAGCGGACTTTTGATATTGCATGGACTGGGCGCGGTACTGGGCCATCTCGGTGCGCCAGATGGTGTAGATGCGGAGATCTTCGTAGAGAACCATGAAGAGGCTGTCGAGCCAGCGCTCACAGAGGCGTTTGTTGTTGAAACGCGCGAGTTGCTCTTCGGTGGTGTCGGGCTGCAGGTGTGTTAGTCTGTGTGGTGGGACATAAGGGGCTGTTGAGTGAAGGGGTGGAATGTACATCTTCGTTGCCAGCTTTGGCTTCTTCCTTATGCACCGTCTGCTCGGGCTTCTCGAGGGCGGCACCGGCGTCCGAGGCCGTCTCGTCGGCGTCTCCGGCCGAAGGCCCGTTCGCTTCCGCCTCTTCTGCGCCATTCGCCTGTGGATCGGGCGTCCCCCTCAGCACATCCGTACTTGGGTTGCGCTTCTCGTCTCCAGGCTGACGATCGGTTCGGTATTCCTCCTCCATTACGAACACCTGGCTACGAATCTTAAGCAGCTGATCCCAGCCAATCTTAGCCGTCATCTCTGTCAAGATGCTGTATGCCTTCTTGAACGTGCCCTTGTACTGCGCGGCGCGGAGGCCCAGCAGACTGGGGTGCACCTGCTCAGAGAACTTTGAGTCGGGCTCGCTGTCGATCTCATCGAGGCGCGTCTCTGGAAGGGTCGGGAGGTGCACGTCCTTGGGCTCTGGCATCAACGGCGCGTCCTTGTCCTGATATGTGAACATGGGGCATGAGTTGAGCGTCGTGAGCGCGTTCTCCCAGTCCTCCATTGCGACGTAGACTTGTGCAAGGCGTGCCCAGGTGCCGAATTCACTCGGCGCGGCAACAGTGCTGCGGTCAGCGCAGCCAAGGGCCCAGGCAAGGCGCTCCTTCTTGAGTTCCGGTGTAGTCGGGTTGAGGGCTTTGTTCATGAGGAAGTCAGCTTGGGTGTCGAGGAGAACGTAGTCCATAGGTGATTGCTTAATGGCTTCGTGGAGGACGCGGACGGCTTGGACCTCTTCATTGCCCATGATCATGACCTTGGCCAAGAGCGAAGAGACCTCGACATTCTTGACACGCAGTTTCTCGAAGAGGTTGATACCAGATGCGAAGCGACCGGTCGTGTGGAAGTATCGAAGGAGTCCGGCAGTCAGGTGGTTAGCGACGTTGTTGGGAACCTGAACCATTGAATCCGATCCAAGCTGCCATCCTATAATCCGGTCAGCATCATCACACCCCTGTAGTTATCACCATCCCCTCCCCCCCACATACCTCTAAAAAACAGCTGCTCCGCCGCTGCCAAAAATCTATGTTCCGTCTCCGTATTTGTAACAGGGTTGAAGCGCCTCACGCCCATGATCTTGCGAATGGTCTCACCGCTGCCGTCGTCGGCGTATGAGTATGAGCGCAGGACACTGCACAGGTATGTCTCGAGCCAGAGTTCGTCGGTAGCAACACGCTTGTCGCCACGCTCATCGATGCAGTAGCTTTCGACGGAGCCGGGAATCGTGACTTGGACGCGCATATCAACGCGAGAGAAGGCATTGTAACAGCTGGTATAGATTAGCGTCTTCACTACTTCACCATAATGGTGGGTTCTCCAGTGTGGTGAAAACAAACCAATAAGTCCCTTCTACAATCTTCGCCACAGCCTTATCGAACACAGTATATGTGAGAGTATTGATATACGCTGCCAGACTAGCCGACGATGACGCATCCACCCCAGTAACATGGTGATAGATTCCCGACTGCCCACTTCGTCAGCCCACGACTCTCGAACTTACTCCACGGCCCAGGGGCGGGGTTGGGGTGCATACCTGCTTCGCCGGATTTCTTGGGGCCTGCTTGACCAGGTGTACTAGATCAGGGGGTCCAAGTTCGCGGAGGGATGAGAGTCCTTCAGTGCGCGCTTCAACGCTCTCGTGCATCACCTCCTCCGTCAACCTGGGGTAGGACGTTAGCATTGTTCAACCCAGCCATGACCGCGCGGCATGGGCTTTCTGCGTTAATCCAGTGACATCAAATCCATGTTTGCCCTGTACAGTTGCATAATGCCATGTAGTAATGATGAGCGATGCCTCAAACCGCACGCCACAAAGGGACTCGGAGTGGACGTACTCTGGCACCGCTGGCGCAACCATCTTTGCTCAATCCGTCGCCCACCCAAACAAACACAAATAATCCCCCCTAGCTCGTATTTTATCGATTGCTCTTATCGCGCCCTTGGGATATATAATCAGCGATGCGCGTGGTTGCCAATTGACTTGGTTGCTCTTTGAGTTGGTTGAGCCTCAGGGACGTTATGGATGCGTATGAACAGCAAGGTAGCTTTCTTTGCGTGGCCGCAGTGGTGGGAAGCTGGTACGGGAGTTGCCGGGGGGAGGGGGGTTGGCCAATCAGGTAGTGTGGTGGAGGTACGTACTTTAGAAGGTGATTTCAGGTCAACGAGAGACGATAGAAAATCAAAAGGGGAAGTTCCAAGACAAGGGTTATTATTTATTTCAAGAGCAGTGAGGGTGTATGTGTATGTAGCCTTATGTATAATTTAAATACATAGTGGATTTATACACCTCCCTCTCTGCTTTAACAGAATATCAATAGCTATGTCTACAATGGAATAAAACAAGATGGAAATAAAAAATGCCCAGAATCATCACAAGTATAGCTCAGTAAACACCATCCAATTCCCAAAAATACCATCCAGCGCGGCATTATACTACAGCGATCCCAATCCAATGCTCATCTCACATCTCGTGCCTCCCAGTAATACTCTCCCTACCATCCGTCCTCGGCCACCTCTGTCCCATCCCAACCGCATTCCTCCCATCCAATTCCCCCGGTCCCACCGCCTGGCCGTGTAGCTCCCCATACTGGACCGCAGGAGATGACCCGTACGGTGGTGGTGGCGACGCTACTCTCGAACTGAGGGGACTGACTGGCACCGCGCTGACTTGAGTTGGACTATGCGTGCTTGCCGACTCGTGCAGAGCTGATGCACTGTGCGTCTCTGTACCGGGAGCGGATTGCGGAGTGAAATAAGGCTGTCCGGTACTGACGTACATCGGTTTTGCTGGATGCGGGGCAACAGAGGGAAATTCCTTCATTCTTGGCGGAGCGTTTATCCTATGTCGTTGGCGCCTTCTTCTGATCCAACAGGACCCGATGATGAGGGCAAGGACTACACCAGCGGCGGCGATGCCGCCAATTGCGGAGGTGTTGAGGCCACTGCTAGAGCTGGAGGAGGGTTGTCTATCGGAGCCGGTGGAGTTTTCAGTGGGACAGGAATTTGTGGTACAACTTGTGCTGCTGGAGGTAGGGGTGGCGGGGGTGTAGTTTGATATTGTGCCTGAGGTAGGGGGATTTGTTGCGCTGACGACGGGGACGGATGTCCGTGAGAGGCCTACGCCTACTTGTGCTGTCTTTTGAAGAGTTAGCTGCGGACTTAGGGTCGATAGAGGGAAGAGAGAGGAGTACAGCTGTCAGAATCGCGGAGGCAGGAACGTTCTGATCGGTTGGGAGGCAGAGCCCACCGTCGCCGGTATAGGGCACAATGGCGACCAGACCTGGGAGACAACAGAAAAAATGCGGGGGACTGGGCCAGGGGTACATTTCCATTGACTGGTCGGCGCAGGCGGGTAATGTGAGTAGTTTGTTGATACAATCCGCCCCTAAAATCCGTTAGGTATAACCATTAGCGGGTGACGTGACAGACAGACCAGTTGGACAGCAATATGCTCCATATCCGGTCTTGAAACAGGTCTCGCCAGTAGGACAGCAACTGTTATTGCTGGTTCCGCATGACTCCGACCAGGCGCCGCTGCAGGTGTCAGAGGTTGACCAGGCCCAGCCGCCGATGTATTCAGCGCGGGGGTTGATTGACTGATCCACACGGCGAGGGATGCGCACTGGTGGCAGATGAGCGGCGTGAGCGGTGGTGAGGAGAGATAGGACGGATATTTCCACGGAACGCATGGCCTATGGCAGCGCGAGATGAGCCTGGGCGTGTATGGCCCTGTAGCTGTATGGGGGCAGAGAGCGGCAGCCAGAGTTACAGGTGCAGGTGTATCTCTTGATGACGGTGATGGAAGCGCAGATCAAGATGAAGACGGAAGAGGGAGAACCGAAAGAGCGAGTTTCGAAGAGATAACGAACTTGCCTGTGGAAGGTAGGGACGGGTTGGGCTTTATTCACTGCGCACCATGGTCCAGCACCCAAAGCAAAGGTAGGAGCGCGTACCACCCGCTTTAGTACACAGCCGCGCCCTCTGGTTGACCATGACAGAGAGGGTCACCACAGGAAGTGAGAACGCCAGAGCGCACCACGGTGGTGGCTGAGACAGAGAGTCCTACTCATATTGTGCAGGCAGTGCCGTAGAATAAGCTCGGGCACGTATATGCTGCGGGATGCTGTGGTATGTCGCCGTATGGTTGTTCGTGTATAATCGCCCGATCGGGAAAGTTTGGCTCCCGTGCCCTCTCTAGTTCTTGCATACCTGTCCAAGACAGTCGTGGTGGAGGCTGAGGGTCTAGGCTCCCTTGTGCATGTTTTTTGTACCAGTACCTTTGGTCACTGGCTAAATGTGTGACAGTTTTATAATAGATTTATAGTTATTCCAAGTACTGGTACTTACTATGCACTTACGCGCGTAAGTTGCTCTCCCGTCTGTCAACCTTGCTCGCCTCCACAACCCTCCCACCATCACCACGCCGTACTCGTACCATCAATATATATATGAGCTAGAAACTCAAGTTAAAGTATGCCCGCTATATTGATATAGCCTTGTCTGCGCTGAGAAGCGTTTCCACTTCCCCGTCTGGCGCACAAGAGGCCATACTTTTATTAGCGGCATTATCGCAATGTGCTTCTGGCGCGCTGGAGTGAGCGGGCGCGCTTGAGTGAGCGGCAGCATCGGTCCCACCATTGTTACCACCACCAGACTGAGCAATACCTTTCTCGACCATGTCTTTCCCCGGCACGTTAGATTTGAGAACGTCTCTCACCGACTTTTCAGCAGAGCCATTGCACTCCTCTTTATCAACCGAACCCCCCGTTTCTGTCTCGGTATGTTTGCCTTGGTCGTTTCGACCTGTGGGAACCCCTTTCTCTCGAACCCTCCTTAGCCCAAGCAAGCGCATGACCCCCATACCCACACCACCAACTTTGTTCGATGATTTCTCTCTTTGGCCCTGCAGTTCTCTCCTCTGTTCGCCTCTCTTCTCGCGGTCTCTTCTCTTCTCCTTCGTCTTCGCAGTCCGTTGTGCGGCGGCTGCCAAAAACGCTGCGTATGTTGGGCGCGGGCCAGTGCCACCGGTTAGAAAAAAGAATGTTTCATGGGGTGGAGCCATGTTGGTTGCGTAGTTATGGTAAGTAGACTGGTTGGGTTATGTCGAATTTGCACTACTGCTGGCGGAAATCGTTGCTTTCTGAAAAGTGAGAGAGGGCTATAAAATAGGTAAGAAAAGCATGGAATATATAGATACCCAACTTTCAAATAGAAGATGAATAGAGTGTTCAAACGTGAATCCATATTTGGCAAGGAATAATACACACTGTGCCATGTGGCATAAGGATTCATACACACGGCGGAAGCGTCACAAATAGTCGACATTGGATTGAACGCCTGTTGGTAGAGTCAATGGACCACGTTTTGGTTAGACCTGCGGGGGAGAGCGAGTAGATGCCAATGCGGCCGGTCATAGTAGAAGGAACCTCGAAATGACCATCAAGACCGCGGACCACGGCATTCGGGAAGGGGTGGCCGTCAACAAAGATTCTGCAGCAGGTGGAGTTGGTGCAATGGGCGACGGACTCTCCCCTGAGAAAAAGATCGAGGGAGTGGTTCTGAGAGTTAGAGAGTCATGTTAAGATGTCAAAACACGTAAATACATTTCCACTAGACGGTAGAATTGGATCCAATATTCGTAGCAATCCAGAACGCCCCGGAAACAACATCCAGCTGGGGGGGGGGGG